>SNQJ01S0197003.1:0-17358 GCA_010110895.2 Picea sitchensis
CCCTTCATTTACTAACTCAGAATAATTTTTACTGTGCTTAAATCAAGAACATTTCATCATAAAAGTTCATCATTAACAATAAACATTACAACTACGTCATCATGAAATAATAAAAGCATTACACTTAGATCACATTAACCTTGTGAAATATCAGGCGCCTCACATTTTATGTGTTATCCTTAACTATAAAACTTCAATAATATTTCCATAAGAGAACAACACCCTTTCATTCTAGTTATAATAACCTCGCAAAATAACAATCATATTGCAAGACAAAGGTAATTAAGGAGGTTAATAAGGACATTTACACAATTTATTCCAGCTTCTAATACGAGCCCCAAGTCGCATGTTTAAGGTGCATGTTGACATCAAGGTAATCTAAGTTAGCTTCGTCATCAGTTCATTTGAAGCAAACTTAAGTATAAAAGTCCTCAAGGTTCCATCTCTAACAATTTGCCCTTATAATAGAATAGCAGTGTAAATTTAACCAATAATGGCTTTCAATATTGTCAATAAAATAATCGTTGATTAACCTAATAAATTAATTTCAAGGAACCCAATGAGCGTTGTAATTGAAACTACTAAAGGCCTTTATGACTAGACACCGTAAATAAAATATTTGATGATAACATAACAAATTCACATTTAAACTGCACTAATACTGCCATAAGGTAACCAATCGTTACATAGATATTAAACACCCCTATGTTTACATTTATTGTGTAATAATAGCATACATATACAATGCAATAGCAACCTAATAGGGTAACCTTACAATACCCAACATGATAACAGAAAGCACTATCATGCCATTACACTGAACCTGAAATTAGGGTTCTGACGGTCATTCTTTAATTCGGCAATGTGAGGAAGGGAAAACGCAGACAGAGCAGACAATTTAGGATGCAATCAAAATGACGCAGAGACTGGCATTCGACGCAGGAATGGTTATGATAGCCTGCAAGGAAGGGGGTGTAGATTAGCGATTTTCCAGATCTCATTGGCTAAGAGAAGAGGAAATGAAGGCGTCCATCGACACCATAATCTAAGGTGTGGGTGCGGGCCAGCATATCCGAAATTGAAATGGCACAGTCAAGGCGCTGGTTAGAAACCACGAGTCAGAGGGTAGTTTTTCCCTGCCGCATCAGAGAGATACCCTCCATCACTGCACACAACGCAACCTGGAGAGGGAGAGTCAGAGTCGACGATTTACATCGCGCAGAGGAAGGGTGAATCCAACGTTTATAGAACGCTACTGCACATACAATGCAGAGGCAAAAATTTGAAGGGTTTTTAACGAGATCCAGCCACGCCATAGCTAGGATAGAAGTCAGTGCATAACCAAACATGAAGTTTCTCCCGATCTATCATTGCAGTACAGTGTCGCTCGAATCGTTATCTAAAGACTGACAGAACAATACCCATTTCGAAATTCTTATCTAAAGAAAACCAATGCTGTATCAGTTCGGAAATTTACCTATTTATTGCAAGAACAATATCAGTTCAAACTCTTTGTCTAAAATACCAGTACTGTACCAGATCTCATTTTATATAACTACTGACAGAGGTGAAGGAAAGGATTCCAGTCCCCTTTTACCCATCTAGCAGTTTAACATTTCAAACTATAACTATAACTATAATCTATTCATTGACGGAACCATCTTTGTTCGAAATTCCTTATCTAAAAATTCCAGTACTGTACCAGTTCACATTTTATATAACTATTTACAGAGGTGAAGGCAAGGATTCCAGTCCCCTTTTACCCATCTAGCAATTTAACATTTCAACTATAACTGTACGATCAGTCTTATTGCCTTCAAGTAAAAAAAAGAGATTACGGCTGGCAAAACATTTTTATTACATCTGCTGGAAAAAATACATACGACCGTTCTTATTACATTCAAGAGGCAAGGAGATTTCATTGATAACAGATTTTATTACACCTACACGGAATTAGAAAGCAGTGCATATAAAAACCCCAATCTATTACGCTTCAAGCCACCCGGATGGTACATTCAGAACATATTTTTATTACATTAGCAGGGTATTGGAGAAAAATACATGTACAATCAATCTATCTACATTTCACGCAACAAGAAGAGTCCATTGTTAATAGATTTTTATTACCTCTGCATAGATTTAGAAGGAAATACATATACAACAACTATTCTGATACCATCTTAGCCTACTCGACCGAATTTGTTAAACAAAAGCCATACCATTGCCTTAAATCCCACCTCGATGATGTCCATGCGCGTCGAGCCGCTCCCGCGACGTGTCGCTCCTGCTCCGTGCCGCTCCCGCTCGCCAACCATAGAGACTACACCGGTACCTCCCAGCCAAACGCTAGGGGTACTCTGCTTCCCCCTTATCCCCCCGAGCCACAAAGGGGCCACTCAAATCTAGAAGGTATGCCTAGCTTCCCAGCTCGCCTCGCAAGGCTGAGCTACCACTCCAATACAAAATGAGAAAATCCCAACTCCTCACAAGCAATTAGTCCAGTCCAAATCTGACAGCGNATCGGCAGGAAAACTCCCAAAACTTAAATTTCTTGAAACTCCAGTAGTTTGTATAATAAGAAAATCAGAAGTAGTTACTGGAGTTTGTAAAGAGGGATTATGAAAATTATCAGAAACACTTGGTACATCAGTAGAGGTACCTTTTTGAGTGATATTTCCCTTTCTGATAATTTCCTCTGGGTCAACTTTAGATGTTGCTAGAGGAAGTAGTGAAGTGGACCTCGCGTGTCTTCCTTTAGGAGCCAAAACTGAAATAGAGGAGTCGAAACAGTGGATTCGCCAGGTGCAAGTTGCAATATTCAATGGTACTGATATCTTATGCACCTTTAGAATCAGAGATTTTTTTTCATTCTATCCTAGGGAAATGTCTTCAATTTATTCCTCGGCAACGATGCAAGAAATGTTAGCACTAGAAGTCACCTTCAGATTGCATTGAAGGTAAGCCCAGTACCCATCTGTTTATATGTCACTGGTTGGTTTTAAAGAGGTCAAATGGGCATAGACTCAATGATAATAACGTTCTAACTCAGAAATATGGACTAGCATGCACAAGCATTTGAGGTCTGGAATCAACTTCAGTCAATAAGTTGGAGTAAGGGTGAATAGAGGGAAGACTTTGGAGAGGAGACTGTAGAGGTCTGTTATGGACATCAGGTATTCAGCAGCCTAAGGTGGAAAAACTCAAACACAAGATCCTCTTGGATTCAAATTTTCAAGGAAACTAAAAGAAATTATAACAGTACTATAATCAAAACATTCATCATAATACAGTTACAACAATTCATGTGAATCAATCATTCATGAACTCTCTCATTATCAGAAGAAAATAAGATGGAGCAAGAAAGATGACTTAGATTAACCAATATGTCTAAAAAAAAGATACATAACCAGAGAACCAGTGTTCTTCATAAAAATATTACAAAGCAGGGAGCCTAGCTCAACCATTCGACCTTAACAAAATTTCAAAAATGCTTATATACTAAAATGATGCAACCACCAAGAATGTGATCATATCACTGTCTTCAAAGCCTTCAGTCGGTGCCCACTCTGTCAATTTGTGCAGACTTCATTATGTCAACCACGATCCAGACATAGTTATGTGCTTTACAGGAAACATTTCCCATAAGGAAGCTTCAGATCGTAAGTGTGACTTCATGGTTCCTCTCTGCAACATTTTCCATTTATGGGATGAGGTGAGGTCTCAATTGTTTCCCACAATATTCAATAAATTTCTTCATTAGGATTGGGACTGGACCTCACACCCATAAATGTTCTCAGATGATGCCAATGACTTCTGTGAGTCCATCCTGACACCTCAAGGCCATGAATGGTCTTTTTCTGTGACCAATGCGAGCTTTGAGGTGGAAATCTGATAGCATATGCGCAAGGGTGTTGTGGAGCTAGATGCTTGGTGAAATCTTGCATGCCCCAATGAGTGAGCGATGACCATGCGCTGTTCTTTGATAGAATGTTATATGAGCGTGTGATTGTGGGTATGCTCAAAGGTGGTTTGTATTTAGACCACTTTTGGGCCCACAATCCATCTCCCTTCACCACGTATCTCTCTTGACTTACCATGGTTTCAATTGCAAGACCGCTTAAAAAAATTATCGCTCGATCATATTGCATTCCCGCAATGGAATGTGGTCATTGATATCATGATATTGGATGAGGATTTCACGATCATCGGCTCAAATATGCCCCCTCTAAATCAATGGATCATATCTTCCCTTCCAAAACAACGACCGAGATTTGGTTCGCGGATTGGCCTTCAGGCCTTTCAATAGTCAAACTTTATTTGCTCCAAGCAAATTCTCCGGAAATAGATATCTGACGACACGCAGCTCTTGTTGATCGATGACTCAGATCCATTTTGTGCCTTCAGGACTTCGGGCCTTCGGCCACTTCGACAGCATCGGTAAATTCGGCGCTGAAAGATTAAAACTGTCTTCTAATTATGCTTCAATCCCGAAACAGACTGTTTGAGAAAGCTGTGTTTTGTGTTCATGGTTGCAGCGTACATGATCAAGGATTTGGACAACTGGCTGTGGGTTTGGGAAGACAGAAGGATCAATGATAGAGGCCAAGGATATGAGTGCTCAAATACAAAGGGGAAAACAAAAATGACTTTGTCGAATGAAGGGGAAAGTTAATTCTTGGTCTATGAAAAGAATAGAGACAGGGCAAAATTACAGACTTAGGTAGAATCCACAAACCCACAGGGCTCTAACAAGTTCATGTGATAACACTGGCCACGACTTTATGTTGCATCTTAGCTAACAAATGTTTGATTGGATGAAAACCCAATAATTTGGCACTGTATCATAAAGTAATGATGTCATCGATTTAAAATTTAATTAGATGGCAAATTTCTTCCATCCAACCTAATATGCCATAAAGTTAATCGTTGATTTTCATGGACTGTGCTCCATACCCGTTGGTTGCATGAAATATGATTTCCCATATAGACAACCGCTACTCCATTACCAAACTTTGACCCATGTACTCTTCATATATTATGTGCTTCCATCATAGTAAGTGCTTATCATGTTGTGACTTTGCCTTGCCACTTGTACTTTTGGAGCATTTCAACAACTTTATGTCCTAATATGTGCGTGTCTAAATATTGTTTTCTTTTTTGGTGGATTTACCAAGGTTATTTGTGTTATTAGTAAGAAACCAAAATATATTTGAAATGGGCATGGGTAGTGGAGTTATGCATAACCCTATTATAATTGTGTCTAACATAAAGAACATTTCTATTAATTTTGTCTTAACTTTTTTTCTTTCTTCATAATTTTTGTTGGTCAATGTTGGAGATATTAACTCGTACTTGTCTTGTGCTTAAATTTTCATGAATTTACAAATGATAGATATTGAGGCGAGATGTTGAGACAGGAGTCTCCAAACATTCCTCGCAAACGATCTAGGCTATCCCAAGAAGGAAGAATAGGAACCCCTTCTTGGACTGAGACTCTGAGTGACCAACGACAATCTCGTCAGAGGAGATGTTCAAATGATTAAGTGAATAGATAAACTCGAGAATGTGCTCAAGCAAGTACTATGGATGCAGCCTTCTTAGATAGGTTGCACATTGATACTCCTATAACTGAAAATGTAGGAAATATATCAGGACAAGAAAATATTTTTGGTAATTTTCTTTGATTTTGTTTATTTTTGTTGTATTTTTGTGTATGTTATTACTTTCAAATGTGTGTGTAGACAATGAGTTTAGAGTGAGGGAATACAATGAAAGAGAGATTGGGTGTCACAAAGATTATAATGTTGGTGAAGAGGGTGAAGGTGGATTTATGAGGCGACATTATCAAGAAACATAATATTACACGCCTACATCCACCTATCATTCGGATGTTGGTGATGAGCTTCCCTGGGAAGGGATTACTGAAGCAATGACCCTTAAGCGATGCTCAGGTGTTAAAAGTAGGTTGGAAAATAATTTGAGGATCTTGGATTTCCATCAGGAGAGTAAACAAAGCTTACAGATTGTTTTACATTCATTGCAAAATTTTATGGACGCATATCAAAAGATGGGGCCAAGCACTGACATATTTATCTATTTGATGAGGCATCGAAAGTCAGAGGTGATGGGCCCTGATAAATAGGACACAGTAAAAAATAAAATTTCAAAAGAAAACACAATTTCTATGTTCAATTTCAAAGATGGACCAAATCTAAAGATGTTGAAGGTGCAATATTTTAAGCACCTCGACATAGAGGGACATCTGTATAAAAAAAAATTGGAAGCATATGGAAAATTTTCATGGAACGATGAGGTCCCACATCATTTTTCTAGACACTTTTATGCAGATTTTTTCATGGGCATGCACCCTTATTATACTAGTCTAACGTCTGATTATTATGGGGTTGGTAAAGGAGGGGCATATGATCGAAAATGGGCATATTGAAATGCGACATTGCAGAGGCCTCCACCACCTTTAGTATCTCACCCAACAGGGGAATTTGCTTAACATTCAAAGTTGTGAGCTTCATCAGAGGTTGGAAAAGAGGATAGGAATGCAATCGGGGAAATTTTGGAATAGATTTTTTATGGTGTTGATGTTGGTTTTTGATCGCAACCGCACTCCTCGAAGCACGTTCGCTTCTCCAGGACCTTCTTTCCTCTTGGACCAAAGAATGTCAACGCTCTTCTATTTCCCTATCGGGAAATATCTTCCTAGAGATTCCTTCGCACGACTTCCCTTTGTTCAGTTGTCGGGAAATCAAAACTCACATCTTCGCGAGTTCTCGGTTGATCACTATACTCTCAGATCACCAAGACTCAATATGTCGGTCAACGCTGAATTTGTTCTTCTCCTATCGGGACTTCGCTCTATCGCGTCTTCGCAACTCATGACACCAAACGCTTGAGTTTCCAACCTCCGATACACGAGACGTCGAAATGCCAAAACTCGCAATCTCGCTACCTCGCGACTTCGCTACTCGCGAGGTCGAACATCTCCTATGTCATCTCCCGATGCCCAAGACGTCGAAACGCTGATATCTCGTGTCACCTGCCACGTCACCCTACTATGGCCCACACTACTTATGCAATCAGTTGGGACTTCGCTTCTTGCACTATCGCGATTCCCATGCCCAATTCTTCGATCCCTTCCTCGCGAAACCCCGATAACCGATCTCGCGAAGGATCCAACGGCCCTAGCTGGCTTGGATCAATGGCTCGACCTGTCCTGAGCTTCGAACCTCTCCACGCTTGCGCTGTAACTATCTCGCACCCCTGGGATATCTAACGATCCACCGTAACTCACAGATTCTCCTCAGAGAATACCGACCGTCCACTCTTCTTCTTGCGCAATCCACGAACAAGAAGTGTCTCTCCTCGAGACTTGTTTGTCAACCTGTGTCTCTTCCCTGTAATCCTTCCAGGTGCGGCTTTGTCTATACCGTCCTTCGATGAACTCAAAGGCCTATCCTTTTTGGGCTTTTCTCACAACTTCCAGATCCTTCAAAAGAACCTTTTGCATGCACTCCTTGCGGAAAACCTTCAACAACGACTAAGTGTTGAAGCCTTCGATCCTGCACACTCCTGCAGCAAAAATATTTCAATCCCTTTTCTTAGAATCACAACTCTGAGTCTTCGTCTATCCTGCACACGCCTTGCACGGCTCCAGTGCCCAATCTGCACTTCTGGGAACTTAGAACAAAAGTTACCTCTATCTGAACCCTTCTATCAACACACTCCTTGCGGACGATTCAACTACACTCCTTGCAGGAATTCTCAGGTTCAATATAGAGAAACAATTGAAACTAACTCCTTGTTATTACAGACTTCAATTCAACCATGAAATCACATACACAGCATATAAAATCAAATGTATGACAAGAAGCAAACATTCATGAACACAATATCATCAATACACAGAGAATAACACAACCATGGAATTGAATCAAAGCTTTTCTATTAATTCAATGTCTGTACATGGGTGTTCTTCATACACTTCTCTGCATGCTCTTTTCTTCAGAACGCTCTCAATGATAATCAGCTAATGTTACAATGCATAATGAGGGTGTCTATATCCCGTTTCCCTCTTGCGCTCTAAATCTATCAAATGTAGAATTAAATTCCTATCTACCTTCATTAAATGTATTAAATGTCGACTATCTACCTAAGGACGAGAGCTATCTGCTCAAGGTCCAAATACAATATACAAAGTGCACTTCATTAAGTCCACACATTAATGTTTGCGCAACAATATCAAGGTGCCTTCAAAATTTGTGCTGGCGCTATCCAGCTGTCTCCCGCTTTCGCGCTGGCACGCTTGACGTGGGCGATGCTCCTGCATCATACTCCCTCGCTTGAAAATTTTCATGGGCTCCTGTCCATGAGCTTCTGCACGGTCTGTCCATGCTTCTGTATCACTGCTTTGTTCTCCCAGCTAGCATCTTCCACTGGGTGGCCCTTCCATTTGACCAGATACTCATAGTATTCCTTCCTTCGGGTCTTCTTGCCCACTCTCTTGTCCAGTATGAACTCCATCTGCAGCTTCTCTTCTACTGGCAATTGTTTTACCCACTGGATCACTGGCTCTTTAGTCCCAATCTCTGCTTCTCTAGCCTTGTATGGATATAAATCTGTGATATTAAATATCGGTGATATCCCGATGCCATCCGGCAACTCAATTTCATAAGCATTTTCTCCAAATTTTCTCAAGACCTTGCATGGTCCGACTTTCTTCATCTTTAGCTTATTGTATGTTCCCCTCGGGAACCTTTCTTTCCTTAGATGCACCAGAACTAGCTCACCAACTTCAAACTGAAGTTGTCTCCGATGTTGATCTGCTCTGTGCTTATATTCCTGATTTGAATCTATCAGTCGCTACTTCACTCTGTTGTGAAGTTCTCTCATCGCCTCAGCGAATTCTTCTGCACTAGAGCTGCTAGTAGCAATCTATTCTGAATCTCGCAATTCAGACACCCCTCTCGGCTGTGTGCCATACACAATCTGAAATGGACTTTTCCCTGTACTCTGATTCAGTGAATCATTGTATGCAAACTCTACCTATGGCAATATGTTGTCCCAGCTGCTATGGTTCTCCATCACCAAGCTTCTCAGCAAGTCTCCTAGACTTCTGTTCACCACTTCCGTTTGTCCATCCGTATGAGGATGATAAGTAGAACTAAACACCAAGTTAGTTCCTAGCTTCTTCCATAGTGTCCTCAAAAAATGTCCAATGAACTTAGTGTCTCTGTCCGAAAATATACTTTTCGGCAATCCATGAAGTCTAACGATCTCTTTGAAAAACAAATTTGCGATGTACGTTGCATCGCTTGTCTTCTAGCATGGAATGAAATGTGCCATCTTTGAAAACCTATCCACTACTACAAAGACGGAATCAACTCCTCTTTTCATTCTCGGCAACCCCAGTACAAAATCCATGCTGATCGCTTCCCATGGCCTCTCCGGTATGGGAAATGGTTGATAGAAACCTGCATTCTTCTTCCTCCCCTTCGAATGCTGGAAAATCCGACATCTGTCAACAAACCTCTTGACATCTGCATGCATCCCTGGCCAAAAACATGACTCGTTCAACTTCGCGAATGTCTTGTCATGGCCAAAGTGTCCTGCCAATCCNGATTCTCAGTTGCTTCATACGCTTCTCCAAAATCTGCATCTCCTGCGTACATGTCCCTGAGATTATCAAAACCCAATGTTTTAACTCGAAACTCCTGCAACATCAAACATTTCCTGCTCAAAGCATCAGCCACTTTGTTAGCAGTACCCAAAATATGCTTAATCACAAACGTGAAATTCTGCATATACTCTACCCATATTGCATGTTTCTGATTCAACTTCTCCTGTTGAGTCACAAACTATAATGCATGATTATCACTGTACAATACAAATTCTTTCAAGATCAAGTAATGCCTCCACTTCTTCAGTGCATGTATGATAGCATAAAATTCTTTATCATACGTGGAGTATTTCAGCTTCGCCTCATCCAGTTTCTCACTGAAATATGCAACCGGTCTGTCTTCCTGACTCAAGACCGCTCCTATGGCATACCCACTGGCATCACATTTCACCTGAAATGTTTTCTGAAAATCTGGCAACACCAACACTGGTTGCTCTGAAATCTTTCGCTTCAGCAGATTGAAGCTCTTTTCAGCCTCAGTTGTCCAATGAAAAGATTTATGCCACTTCTTCACTGTATCCATCATCGCTACGCTAATCCCACTGAAATTCCTGATGAACTTCTGGTAGAAACTAGCCAAACCATGAAAACTTCTCACCTCGAACACATTTCTCGGTGATGGCCAATTCTTAATCACTTCTACCTTATCCGGATCCATCCTCAACTCATTTGCTGAGATAATAAAACCCAAATAGATGAGCTCTGTCTTCATAAATGAGTACTTCTTCACATTAATCAACAGCTTCTCCTGCTGTAACTTCTTCATCACTATGGCCAAATGCTTCAAATGTTCAGCCTCTGATTTTCTGTAAATCAGTATATTGTCCAAATAAACAATGACAAATTTTCCGATGAACTCCCTCGGGACTTCATTCATCAACCTCATAAAAGTACTTGGCGCATTCGTCAAACCAAACGGCATGTCTAGCCATTCGTACAAACCCTCGTTTGTCTTGAATGATGTTTTCCACTCATCGCCTTCCCTCAAAAGAATCTGGTGGTATCCGCTCTTCAAATCAATCTTTGAAAATTAATTTGCCCCACTCAGGAAATCCATCAAATCATCCATCCTCGACAATGGAAACCTGTACCTAATGGTTATCTTATTGATGGCCCTTGAATCGGTGCTCATCCTCCAACCTCCATCCTTCTTTGGACTGAGTACCATTGGAACAGCACATGGACTCAAGCTTTCTCTGACCAATCCTTTGTCCATTAAATCTTGGACCTGTTTCTTGACCTCCTCATTTTCCTGCAGCGTCAACCTATACGCGGCTTTATTCGGTAAACTATCTCTTGGTATGAGGTCTATGTGATGACTCACACTTCTCATCGGTGGCAACGAATGAGGTAATTCATCCACTATGATGTCAGCGAACTCTTCCAGCAATTCCTGAACTTCAACTGGTAAATCATCCACTCTTGTGCTAGTCAGAACAATTCTCGACTTCCTGACCACAAAGAATTGTGGATCTTCTTTCTTTTTCACCTCTGTAAGAAGCTCCTTCCCACTCATGAGAAGTACAGTGTTTCTTACCTCTGGTTTCACCTCCTTATCCTTTATCGGAAGCAACATATGGGTTCTCTCATTCTTCTCCAGGGTATATGTGTTAATTCTCCCATCATGAATCACATTTCTGTCATATTGCCATGGTCTACCCAGCAATAAATGACATACATCCATGGGAATAACATCACATAAGATCTTATCATTATATCCCCCTATTTTGAATTCAACCAAGCATTGTTTAGTAACAGTTACCTGGTGTCCTTTCTATAGCCATGAAACTCTGTATGGACTGGGATGATTAGTTGTTTCCAGCTCCAATTTCTCTACCATCTCTGTGGATACAAGATTATCCGTGCTACCACTATCAAAAATGACCTTGCATACCCTATCCTTGGTCTTGCAAGTTGTTCTCAATAGTCTTGTCCTCTAAACCGATCTTTCCACCTCCTTCTCGAGTGTTAAAAGAACTTTACGCATCATGAGCGACCTTCTGCCTTCTGCGTCTTCGGTCTCAACATCACTCCTTTGCGCCTCAATGATGTGAGCTTCTCCAATGTCCTTATTTTTCTCTGGACACTCGTAAGACTTGTGCCCATTCTTTCCACATGTGAAACATGTGATAACTCCACCTCGGCCTCTTCCTCTACCTCTAGTACGAGGAAAAGTATTACCATCAGCATATCCTCCACTTTGCTCTGTATGCTGCCCTCTCTGTTCAACATGTGGCCCTCGCTGTGAGGTTCCACCTCTTTCAACCTTACCCTGAGGTTTCTTCCATTCCTCCTTGGGTTTCTGGTATTTTTCCTGGGCAACTGCCTTGCCTCTTGGCTGGCTTCTACCTCGCCCTCGCTGTCCTTGATTTTGGCTCAGCTTCTCTTTGGCTTTCAGAGACAATTGGTAAGCATCTTCCACTGTTTTGATGGTTAGCATGCTTAATTCATCCTAAATGTCGTATCTCAGACCATTCAGATATCTAGCAACTTTCTCTTCATCTCTCTCCCGATGACCTGCCCTGATGTTCAGTCGATAGAACTCTTCTATGTATTCTTTCACTGTCATCAGCTTCTGTCTCAGGTTCTGCATTCGCCTGAACAGTGTGATTTGGTAATCCTTCGAGATGAACTTCACTTTCATCTTCGTGATCATTCAATCCCAACTCTTGATCTTTTGCTTGCCTTTGCAGCGTCTGTCAGCCTGTAGCTCATCCCACCATAATGCTGCATATCCTTTCAAGCGTGTAACTGCATGCTTGAATTTTTTTTCCTCTTTGATATCCTCATAATTGAAGTATGTGTCGAGAGCTCTAATCCAATCTAGCAGCTCCTCGGCATCTAGATTCCCCTCATAGACTGGAATGTCCATTTTCGCCTCTGCACCCATCCTGGCAATGGCTTTAATCAACCTCTCGGTTGATGCATCTTCTGTTGTGACCTCTTCTTCATGTCCAGCTTCCTCTTCAACTTCGGAATCACTGAAATCTCCAGCCCCGACTCCGCGTCTCTGAGTTGTCTCCATGTCTTCAAGTCTTGCTCAGAGATCTCTCATCTGTCTCTCCATTTCTAGATTTCCTGTTGGCCTGCCTCTTCTCCGCACCTCCCTATCCTCGGGATCAGGTGACTGCCTTTCTCTCCTCGGCGGCATGATGAATTCTCTTTCTCTACTACAGAAAGCAAGAGATAATCCTGCTCTGATACCACTTGATCGCAACCGCACTCCTCGGAGCACGTTCGCTTCTCCAAGACCTTCTTTCCTCTTAGCCCAAAGAACGTCAACGCTCTTCTATTTCCCTATCGGGGAATATCTACCCACATATTCCTTTGTGTGACTTCCCTTTGTTCAATTGTTGGGAAATCGAAACTCGCAGCTTCGCAAGTTCTCGGTCGATCACTATACTCTCGGATCACCAAGACCCGATATGTTGGTCAATGCTGACTTCGTTCTTGTCCTATCGGGACTTCGCTCTATCGCGTCTTCGCAACTCGCGACACTAAATGCTTGAGTTTCCAACCTCCGATACACGAGATACCGAAATGTTGAAAATTGCGATCTCACTCCCTCGCGACTTCGCTACTCGTGAGGTCGAACATCTCCTATGTCAACTCCCAATGCCCGAGACGCTGAAACGTCGATATCTCGCGTCACCTGCCACATCACCCTGCTATGGCCCACACTACTTACGCAATCCGTCGGGACTTCACTTCTCGCACTATCGCGATTCCCGTGGCCAATTCTTCGATCCCTTCCTCTCGAAACCCCAATAACCGATCTCACGAAGGATCCAACGGCCCTAGCTGGCTTGGATCAATGGCTCGACCTGTCCTGAGCTTCGAACCTCTCCACGCTTGCGCTGTAACTGTCTCGCACCCCTAGGAGATCTAACGATCCACCGTAACTCGTGGATTCTCCTCAGAGAATACCGACCATCCACTCTTCTTCTTGTGCAATCCACGAACAAGAAGTGTCTCTCCTCGAGACTTGTTCGTCAACCTGCATCTCTTCCCTGTAAGCCTTCCAGGCACGACTTTGTCTATATCGTCCTTCGACGAACTCGAAGGCCTATCCTTTTTGGGCTTTTCTCACAACTTCCATATCCTTCAAAAGAACCTTTTGCACGCACTCCTTGCGGCAAACCTTCAACAATGACTAAGTGTTGAAGCCTTCGATCCTGCGCACTCCTGCAGCAGAAATCTTTCAATCCCTTTGCTCAGAATCGCAACTCTAAGTCTTCGTCTAGCCTGCGCACACCTTGCACGGCTCCGGTGCCCAATCTGCACTTATGGGAACTTACAACAAAAGTTACTTCTATCTAAACCCTTCTGTCAACGCACTCCTTACAGACGATTCAACTGCACTCCTTGCAGGAATTCTCAGGTTCAAGATAGAGAAACAATTGAAACTAACTCCTTGTTCTTACAGACTTCAATTCAACCATGAAATCACATACACAGCATATGAAAGCAAATGTATGACAAGAAGCAAACATTCATGAACATAATATCATCAATACACAGAGAATAACACAACCATGGAATTAAATCAAAGCTTTTCTCTTAATTCAATGTCTGTCCATGGGTGTTCTTCATACACTTCTCTGCATGCTATTTTCTTCAGAATGTTCTCGATGATAATCAGCTAATGTTACAATGCACAATGAGGGTGTCTATATCTCGTTTCCCTCTTGCGCTCTAAAGCTATTAAATCTAGAATTAAATTCCTATCTACCTGCATTCAATCTATTAAATGCCGACTATCTACCTAAGAACGAGAGCTATCTGCTCAAGGTCCAAATACAATATACAAAGTGCACTTCATTAAGTCCACACATTAATGTTTGCGCAACAATATCAAGGTGCCTTCAAAATTTGTGCTGGCGCTATCCAGCTGTCTCCCACTTTCGTGTTGGCTCGCTTGACGTGGGCGATGCTCCTACATCAGTTTGAACCATCAGCGAACGAAAGCCAATTCTCGAACCATTTTTGTTTATAAAATAGATGCGGAGTTATATACCATGTCCGCAGAAGATCTTAAGGAGTATGCAAAATTTTTCCGTGATGGTTGGAAGGATGTCATTCAAAATGATGAACTAAACAACAGATTGGTATGTGTTCTAGTTAGTAATTTTTTTATGCATTTTAGAATAATTTACTTCTAATTCTAGATCTAGATACATATCATTGTATCTATAGAAATAATTGAGTTGTTATTGTCATTAATTGCAGTTTAGAGATATATTAAATGAATCTCTAGTAAATAGAGAACTTGATTCCACAAGTTTAAATTTAGATGGGTTGAATCAGGTATGTGTTTTCTAATATCCATAGATGAGTACTTTAGTTGTCCAATCTCCAATCTTTTGAATAAGATCAACAACATTTATAATTTTGTATAAATGTGAACACATTGAATCCTAGATTTAGTTCTTAGTTGTGTTGTTCACAGATCCTTATTCCATCTCCCACTACTTGAGCAGAATTTTCTCAATTCTCATTGGGAGAGTTTGAAGAGGGTGGGAGTTCATAGGTATCATTGCATGTTGAAAACAAATTTAGTTATATATTAAAATTGCAAATTTTCATTTAAATTATTAATTTAAAGGAAGAATGTCTTAAACAACATTTAATTTATTGAATCATAGGTTGGCACATCATAGGCATTACATGTTTCAAAATTTAAAACTACAAATTAATGTGTTAAAATCATTTAAATTTAATTTTCAAATTTTCAAATTTGAAATGTGTTATATAGGATAATGTGGAGGAGTACCTGAGACTGTGCTTGAATAAAATGTGGAGAAGAGAGTGTGGGAGATTGAGATTGAGGAGGAAGCGGAGGAGGCATCCATACCTGGGAAGGATGTGTCTATTCATGATGAGTCATAAATGTATGTTCATTGCACATTAGTGAGTTTTAATTTGATTTTATGTTGGGGTTTTATATAAAAGTGTTCGAGTTTATTTTTGTTTAATAATATTATTTTTTACTTTTCTCAATTTTTTAGTTTATCCTTTCCTCTTCAAAACTTTGATCAATTATTTTGAAATATATAGAACCCCTATATAATCTTATAGTTCTCTTAAATGGTACATTCAAACTCATTTAAGTTTAGATCATGACGAAGACCTAATTTTGAACTTGAACATTTGATTATTTGATAACAGACTCTATCCCACATCAGAATAGGGGAAGTTTCTAAATTTTCTTCGATTGCACTCCTTGTCTTGTTGTCCAAGAATGGCGTAGGGTGGATATTTGTGTTTTCCACATACAACTAAGTGAATTCTCTCTTGTCAGGGTATTGTCAAACTCTTAACTAAATTGGTTACTAACCACAAAAACTAACATTCAAGTGTATTTACAAATAAACTATGTATATGTATATCTGAGCTAGCTCACACATATTGTATATGTGAGCTAGCTCACATATAATTTTAAATAACATTTGATTATATGTAATATGAATACATCCCAAAGATGAAAGATTTAAATGGTTTTTGAAAAATAACTTAATATATGTGCAGATTTGTGTTTTCTTCATGTACATGAAAGGTTATATGAGAACATATATTCCACCGTAGAAAGAGGGGTTAAGTGTTTTTTGGAAGAGTGGATTTTAAAATAAAGATTTGTGAACTTTCATACATATAAGTAATTTCTTGGAAGAATGACTTAATATGGATATTTATGAGTCCTTTAATTTGAAACGGAATTATGGAATTTGATTATATGACCACTGAAGAAGAGGAGAGAAGTATTTTATTGTTGAGGATATTAGTACTTTATTGTTGAGTAAATAAGATCAAATAAGATCAAATAAGATCACCTAGGATGAGAATTTCACCTCAAGGATTTGAGACTTTATCCACAAGGGGATAAGTATTTCATTGGAATAATGGCTTAATATGGGGATTTGTGAACTTTTTGCATACACAGTTCTATATTTATTTTCAGATTATTATCTAACTCTGAACACAAAAATTTCTTACCAGGAACACAATTTTTATCTTTAATTTTTTTTAAGATTTTATATAAGATTTTACAAATTGTTTAAATCATTTATGCTTAATGTGGAGAGTAACTATTTTGGAAGTTTTGGAACTTTGTGATGGAAGTTTGGTTTAAAAAAAGTGTCAAAAAAATGTAATAAAAAGTGAGGGGAAATCTAAATCTGTTTAACTCTAATTGGGTATGTTATTATTTCTTCTTGTTTATTTAATATTTAGTTAAATTGTATATGCTAATATGTGTTATTTGTTTTTTTTATTATTATTTTTTATTGTTACATATGTCTAAATTATATTTGGTGGAAAATATGTTTACATTATATTTGGTGGAAAAAAGTATGTTGGAGGATGAGACTTAACTCTTTTGGTATGTATATCAATTTTGTTTTAATCACAACTTGTTTTATTTATCTAAACTGGTACATGTGTACATTTTATTTTAAATTTTTACATATATTTAATTGTAAATTTTTAATTTTTGAATTCTGTTTTATTTTACAAGTTTGAATTGCAGGTATGAAGTGATCTATCTTAAAGAGATGGCTTAGAGTCCATAATTTTGGAGTTAAATGTCTTATTTTTTGTTATCATCCTAAAATGGATGTGGAACCTATGTATTTGGCGGTGTAACTATTCAAGCTTTGATTAATATATAT
>SNQJ01S0197004.1:0-11564 GCA_010110895.2 Picea sitchensis
AAGGGGACCACTTTGGAGTTCATCCATATTTACTTCTTATCAACCATGACAAAATAATAATGAGTCATATTTATATCAAACACTATTGGGTCCATTACCCAAAACTTTGTGCTACGGGTCTTTCTTCAAGGGTTGACATCAATCACAACCAACCTTAATCAACACGACCGTCAAAAGTTGTAATAAAAGTAGGTGATGAAGACAAAATGGGTTGGCCAATGGCCTTCAAACATGCCAACAACATCACGCATGTTGAGGCACCATCATCAGCCACCATGCGTAAAATGTTCTGAGTAAAATTTTTCGTGGTGTAAGCCACTATTATCTGAAACACCACATGGTAAATGAGATGAGGTTTTAAGTTGGTCGTATCAAACATGATCGTTCCTAAATTATAAGTCTCAGCAGATCCTAAGGTAACTAACAAATCCTTTCTCTGGGAAGGGTAGCTCTAGAGGACCTCCAAAGCAGAAATTGCACAAGGGGTTTGAGATAAATCCTCCACCATAGAGTAGTTCTGGGTGGCCCTTGCATTTGGATTGTGGGAATCTTTTTTGAACACATCTTTTGGTATGTGTGTCCTTGTTTCACCCAATGTCTTCTCAATATGGAGAGGAAGAAGTGGGTTTTCATCTTCTTTACCCTTCTCAGAGGTGTTTGGAATTTCGTAGTTGTGTGTCCTAGTTGCTATATCAACGTTACCTTTCAACATATACACATTCGCAGACGAAGGATTACTCAAAGATGGAGGGGGTCCCTGACTACCCCTTCTATGTGTTACAAGGGAAAAACTCTCTATGGACAAGGGTAAACCACATCAGACAGGTATGACTATAGAAATCAACTCAATTCCAACATATTCTATATAAACTAATGTGCAATATAAGAAAGAGGCCTACCTCGATCCAACGTTTGATGATGTTCCACCATTGAGCACTTTGACCCAAAGCCTTATACCTGCAAGAAGTTCTCAACAAATGAGCAGAGAAAGTATACAGTGATAATATATAAGAGGTTATCATATCAGATAGCATAATCCATTAATAAACATTACAAACACACCCATGGATAATAATCATATATTTGCAAGATACCAATAGGATGGGACAGGAGTATTTATATTAATAATTGATCAGTAGAAGTGACAACGATACAGACTTCTATGTCGGCATGGTTCGAAACCAAGAAACCAAGTTCCTTCCAACTGGGTCTCCACCACTTCAATCCTCCACCAAAGGCAAGCTCATAGGAAAGGGGCAATGAGGTCCTCTCAACAATAGGGAAAGAGCTTGGGGGATGAACACTATGTTCATACTTGAGGGACAGAGGGATGAAGACTCAATATGAAGTAATTTCTCCAGAGTAACTTTGCTCTCAAAGTTGAATGCTTTCTCTCCTTTGTCCATAGCTTGAAATTGTGCTCTTATAGCCTTTAGAATGCAACTGAAGGGCTGAGTCGAAATGTTTCCAGTATATGGAAGGCCAAGGATCAGAGATATTCTGTCATGACATGGAAATCCGACCTCATTTTTTATTTTTTGGCACAAATCTCGATGTATGCGGGTTGTAGTGGAGCAACAAGTGTATACACATCTTGAATAGTAGATAGGGAGTGTATATGTGGAAAAATGTATCCTTTTAGCTCTGGATTCATAAGAAAGGGATGATAAGTTTGCATAGGGAAATGGAAAAAGGCCCTCTATAAAATATAGCAATGGTGAGGAAAATCTTGCTATAATAGATTCCCCCTAATGTGTGAGATCAGAGGAGTATCTGCGATGGATGAAATACATTATAAATAACCTTGAAGTTGAGTGGTAGAGAACTAGCTGCACGAACTCAATTGCTCATTACATTATGTACTGACTTTCCATACATGGCTACCAAGAATACAATGCAGATCCATGTGGAAAATATACCAAAAAAGTGTTCATGGCCATGAATAGACAAATACAAATGTGGTTACATGCCAAAAGATGTCATAGTCACGAATAAGGCCTAGTGAAACTAGTCTCAAAATCAATCTGAATATATATGTATACCATGGTGTACAATTTGATCTCCCATGATCACTGAAGTAAAATAGGTACAAACTTTTGTGTCGGCATGGTTCAAAACCAAGAAACCAAGTTCCTTCCAACTAGGTCTCCACCACTTCAATCCTCCACCAAATGAAAGCTCATAGGAAAGAGGCAATGAGGTCCTCTCAACAATAGGGAAAGAGCTTGGGGGTTGAAAACTATGTTCAGACTTGAGGGACAGAGGGATACAGACTCAATATGAAGTAATTTCTCCAGAGTAATTTTGCTCTCAAAGTTGAATGCTTTCTCTCCTTTTTCCATAGCTCGAAATTATGCTCTTATAGCCTTTAGAATGCAACTGAAGGGCCGAGTCAGAACGTTTCCAGCATATGTAAGGCCAAGGATCAGAGATCTTCTGTCGTGACATGGAAACCCAACCTCATTTTGTATTTCTTGGCACAAATATTGATGTACGTGGGATGTAGTGGAGCAGAAAGCATATACACATCTTGCATAGAAGATAGGGAGCGTATATGTGGAAAAACATATATTTTTAGCTCTAGATTCATAAAAAAGGGATGATAAGTATGCATAGGGAAATGGAAAAGGGCCCTATGTGAAAGATAGAAATGGTGAGGAAAATCTTGCTATAACATTGTGCTTGAAGAGTCTTGAGTTAAATTTTACCCATGTGGAAATGGATTTGTTAACACGGCAATTTGTTGTTGTTACAATAATGTTTGGGCCTCTGCAAGCCAAGGGAACAGGTGATTCAGATGGTCTTCCATGCAAATATTACATGGATACTTCGAATTATTCTTTTCTTTGTTTCCCCAGACAACATTATTGGTAGGTTTCTTATCCCCCTTACCCTTATTTCTTTGTTTCTTCTTTCCATCAGGCTATTGAGTGGCCTTTCAGTTTTTTGATTGCACACTATGTACATCCAGAGTTTGAGTAGGGGGACAACCAAACCAGTGGTCTGGCTGGTCATTGTATGTTGTATAGATAATTGTTGTAATTGATTTGACAGCTGATAAAGGGGCTTCATTTGTACTGAACCAACAATACCATCGACATGTGGTCTAGATCTCTGTCTGGTCTTGTCAAGTATTGACCATGGTGCATCTGGAAAAACTTCATAAAGTAAACCAGATTGAGAGTAAATCAGCTCTAGTTGTTGATCTCTCATTATCGCTTCTTCTTCTGAAAAGACCCCTGATGTTGCGATGTCTTTAGATAACTAAGGTACCAAAGACTTAAGTAACCACTCAAGAAGGAATGATGGTGGGACTAGTACTTTATCAAACTATTTTGGCATCTCCATTATTGGATGTGATCTGAGATATGGTCTTCCTTTGTCTACTCAAAGTTGGCCAGCAATTCGGTGTCGGCGTCGTATCTCACAGATAATTGAAAATGGTTTAAGAAAACCATTGCCAATTTGCCAAAGGTAGAGTATCTTAAGTGGTCGGGATTAATTTGCATCACTCTCGATGAGAGTGCATTGAAAAAACAACAACTAGATGGAGTCGTATCTCAATGAGTTGGACGAGCACCATAAATGGAAGGTAGTCACATGATCACCTGGATCTTCATTAGGCATAGCTTCGAACTTTGGAATGTCTGAAGGCAACTTGGTTGGCATAGGAGGCCAATGAGGATTGTGATATATGGGGTCATTTAATAACCTTGTCAAGTCTGGCAAGTGCAAATTTTCCAGAAACGATAATTTGGGTTGTTGATTATAACCAGGGAAAAAGGATCCCGGAGTTTGGATGGCACTAGGTTGCCAGGAAAATTTAGGTTGTTGGCTAGGGTTCTGGTAATAACCATGGTCGTGACCAACGTACAAGTTCTACACTTGTTGAGACATGATCAACTAACTCCCGTAATAGGACGTAGAAGGTTGGGCTTGCATTGTATTCCAAGGATTTTGGGAAGGGTTGCCCACTACCGATCCAACGGGCATAGGTCCTGAGCCTTGCCTGGGGTTCCATTGGCTATGGAAGGGGTTGACCCATTTGGTAATTATAACGAGGGAAATGATCCCTTCCATGGATTCCAAGGTCCTTGCGAGGAATAAAATTCCTGAGTTTTCCCCCTGTGCAGGAATAGTACCCTGCATAGGATTTTGTTGTCCATAATCGGGGTTTCCCCCGACCAAGATGACAACTGACGAAAATGCATTGTTACCAAATGCATTGAACAAAGAGAATGGTGTCAAACCTACCGACATGCTATAAGAAGGAATTCCTTGACTGCTTGCTCAAAGCGAACTATAGTTTACATTCGGCCCGACGGTGTGTTGGTGAGCACCGCCGAGCGAAGGGGGCGAAGGAGGTATATGACCCCCTCTGTAAGGAAAATATTTATAGGGAGTTGAATTTCTCCCCATGGATCCTTGCAGAGGAGCATTTGAGCTCCCTACTCCCATACCTAAAGTCTATAGAGTGGATTATAAAAGGACAGAGTTCATATCGAAGCCAGGCATCCCGTATGAGAACGGAGGGCCTGTCACACTCTGGGTGAAAGGAGCAGTGATTGCCACCATAGACGGAATCAGACCATTGCCCAAGGTAGAGGCGGTCAAGACCATAGTGGTCTGGACTGATGATGGTTGGTTTGGAGGTGGAAAACCCCCTGTAGTGACAGTCGTAGATGGAGTATGAGGATTCCCTGAAGAAGTAGCAGCATTTGTCTCCATCACTTCTTGTGACACTACCTGACGCTCGTAAGGGTGAACCTATACAATGATGGGCACTGATAGATCGGTGATCGGAGGGTTATACAGACCAAGATCTTCCACTCTAAGTTCATAAATGGTTGGTTCCTCCGGAATCAAATATCCTCTTCTCGGAGATGAGTCGGGCATAGTTTCCTATGGCCCAATCACCTTAAAATACCCTTACTAGTCTAGTCTTCACCTTAGCGGTGGCGGGGGTGGCTCCAGATTAACCAGCGGTAGGAAAAGAAGCCTTCACAACCGACGAAGCTCTGGATCCTCCATGGTGTGAGAAGATCAATGAAACACTAGGGCTTTCTATTAATGTTAAAGACCAACACATATTAGAAAAATCTCCTATGAGATAAGACAAGTAGATCACAAGCTAGTTGGAAGAACAGTTACACCAACCAACACTAGAGAAACTCACCGGTGCAAGTGAAACTTGAATACGGAAGCACCCTCTAGGTATACTCTGCAAAACATGGCTCGATGTTTTCCCTAGGTATCGTGGTATACCCCCGTATTCACCTGTGTAAGTCACTAAGATAAAGGCAACTAGGTTGCCAGCGTGCGAATAGTCATCAGGTGGGTACAGTCGATAGTCGGGTGGACCACAATGAGCAGGGTATCAATCCCAAAACCTATCAAGGGTATTGAAAGAAAGTGTTCTGAAATATGACTGAGGACCTTGAACAGATTCGATACCCACGAAGCTCCATGGAAAATGCGATCAATGGAATCCCAAGATAAACCCTCTATATGCGTTCCCCACTACGCTTGGTCCAGATTTGGAGGGGTTGTCTCCACTACATTTCCGCATGCAACCTCATGTTTATCCCCTGTGTTAGAGGGGGGTCCCAGATAACTTTCACGGTTACTAGATTTTTAAGCACTCCCTAGCACAAAATCTTATGTTTGTTTTTGTAGCCTTGAAGAGTTTCCTCTCCAATCCTAAATCAAGGCTCTAGCCTAGACTAAATTTATGGACCTTACAAACACAAAGTCTAATAAATTTTAATTAAGAGTTAATTTTAGTGATTGTCTTAAGTCAAAGGGAACGGAAGTGAAACCAATGATGTTCTTTAAGAGATGAAAGAGAAGAGCATAAGATGAAATTGAAAACAATCTACTTCTTCTTCAAAAATAATTTTTTTCCAATTTAAACTCTTTAACCAAACTTTTTCGTAACTACTTTTCTCAGATCTTTGAAAAGAAAAACCTAAAACAATATTTCGCTCAACTACGAGCTACTTAATCTCCTAATTATTCAAATAAATAACTTAACAAAAACTTTCTTTTTCCTTGATAAATAAAACAACTAACCTAGACTACTTTTATCAAACAAAGAAATGAAATCTTTTTTTTATTTCAAAATGCTTCAAAATAAGAAACTTGAAGTTGAATTATTTTTCTTTTCTTCTAAAGCAAGAGAAATGGAAAAGTGAATACAAGACAAGACCAAGAAATGACTTTTGGCCCCACTGCGGATCGTAGGGAGTCACTGACCAAACCCAATAGGCTTGATCAGAAAAGACTCGCAGACTTGTCTAAAACCCTAACAGAAAAACACAAGAAATCTTTTAAAGAATAAGCTAAACTAAGGTCAGACCTAAGCTACAGACTTCCATAACAGAGACCCGGACTAGATCGAGAAAACCCTAGAGAATTATGACTTCTGACAAGGAAGAGGATGACTGCCTCTTCCTTAAAAACTATTTTCTCAACACAAGCACACTACTGACACTTCAACAACCTGCGTATGTATGCGAGTTGTCCAAAGGTAGGTCACGTATGTACGCGTGCAGACCCACTATAGGCCATGTACACCGCTGTAACTTTCCAAAAGAAAACTGACAGTCAAATCAGACAAGGAAGGGAGTACATGTATTGAAGACCAAAATCCCTTAAAGACACAGACACTTACAAAAAATCAAAAAAAGTAATTAAACTAATTAAAGCACCCAAAAAGAATATCTCCTGAAAACCCTAGAGGTCTCCCCAGTACGGTCGTTAATTCTTCTATAGTGGGAAAAACTCATATGGACTACACAAGGGTTCTAGAGTGTAGGTAGAGCTAACCGTCTAAAGTCTCCTACTTTTAACAACTATCCCAACATTACCCCACAATCATACATAAATAGAAAATTATAGGGATCCGGTAGTCCTACGTTAAACTCCGCGTCCGGTGTCGATCCCTTTTCCCTCGGTTGTTTTTCGACTGCAATTCTCCTCCCAAGTCTAACCTGCATTCACCAAAAGATGAACAAGAAAATACAAGCATGCATTCTATATATGGATTAGTGGGTTAGATATCATAACAAAAACACAAATAAATCATGAATATTGAAGACATCATTTGGCAGGACGAAAAAAGTATTTCTTTATATTAATCTCACGAAGTCGCTTATAATATGAGACCAACAATTGCTCCTCGAAATAGGTCATGGATCAACTCATTAGATCATACTCATGCTTCTTCTACGTTCTCGTTTCACCAACTTGATCATATTCGATCATTGTATTGTTTTGGTGTAACTCACTGTCGAATGAAACCTATATGAGGTGCTTCCTTCAACCCATATGATCACATGCATAGAACCACGATATTATCAATTTATGTGTTTTATTATCTTTTGCCTTTATTTCTTATTTCATATGATCAACGACGGTGACCGGATGCTAGGCGAAACTTGTGCTTGAGTGCTCATCAAATCAATGGTCATGAATCTTCTGATGAGATGGAAGGATGACAGAAATTCACACTTCAAAACTTCAGGTTTTCAACTTTTCAAAACTTCTGAATCTAGATTGAACAGTTTATTTCATGAAACTAGATCAACGGTCAGCTTTGGTCCTTACACTCATCCTTTCACTGCTAAATTCGATCGCTAGTACTTAATCAAGTGTCGATATGGATGGCCACCATTTACTCCGGGTCTTTGGACTTCGAAGATTTCATATCTCAACCCATTCTTTCCTCCGAAGTGGTCACCTATTGAGTAAGTCATAAACGGTGGAGACTGCTTGATGTCGGTCAACGCTTTCTCTTACACTATCCTTCCACTGTAGTAGATCAACAGACAAGAATGCTCTTGAATTGATCTTCAGATCGAACGTCTCATGTCCACTTTGGGTCTTTGACATTCATGACTCCGAGACTTTGGGCGAGTGCTGGTGGTAAAGCCCCCGAAGCAAAACTTCTGGAGAAACATAACTTACTTGCATCACTTGATGATGTGTCACGAGCCGAGAAGATGCCACGTGTCACTTGGATTTGTGATTTGCACGTACCTGAAATGTTGAATCAACTTGAGACTTGTCATTGTCTGATTATGCCATGTGTCCTTGCTGATGTATGAAACTATTGCTATGAAGGATTTACTCTATGATATGTGGGACTTGTATGGAGTGACTTTAGGTGTGGTAGAGCAGGATTTAAGGAAGCAATCTAGATTTTGGTGATTTCAGGTGGATTTGTGTCTTAGATGTAGGTATTTTCTTGGTTCATACCAAGAAACACCTATTTCTTTGGTTTCTTATTCCCGTGGCAGTTTCTTGTTCCTATGATTTCTTTTATATCTCATTCTTGTTTATTCAGAACACCATTCCTCTATTTTTGATAGTTTTCTTTAAAATTGGAAATGGAAATCATTTTCTGGGGATTGTGTGGTATGATTTATCTTTAAGTAATATTATGGAAGGTCCTCTTGAGATAGATATGGATAACCCATAGTGGAAGGGATCTCACAAAATTCTTCATCAACATGAAGATATTACCTAGGATAACAACAATTCCATTTTGTACATCTCCTTGAAAATTATAGAGTTGGAGCAATCTAGGATCACTAATATTGCCAATATAATGAATATCATCTTCTTATAGATGCAAATAATTAATGCATTGGAGGCGAAATGTCATCAACTCTGATCCCTGGTTCTCCCATAGAGTTGGATACACTTTCTCTTTCCTACAACAACCATGGCTCTGGGTGTTGGAATATAAGTATGAGCACTTTTACCACTTTTAACCACAATATATAAAATTCAACTTAATCAACAATACATCATCAATATATCATCAATCTAAACATACACAACATCACATCAACTACATCACACCAAGTACAAAGTACACTATAACTTACATGGAAAGCCAAATGGGAGAAAACCACATAATGCTTTTTTATATATCAAAGAATACATTCATTGGAAGCACCAACTTCCCAATTCTCCAGCTGAAAATGGAAGAAGGATACAACCCCCTATTTATAGGCTCCAACCTTAAAGAGGCTACAACTCCTTGAATTCTCTAGATCCAACCAGAAGGAGGCTACAACCCCTAGATTCTCAGGATCCAACCTAAAGGAAGCCACTACTGTTGGAGTTACTTCACACACACCTAGGATTTATTTTTCCTAAGGTTTTTCCTTTTTTATTAGTCATAATTAATCATTATCCAATCTCCTATATTTTAGGGGAGAGTATTCCACCTAGAGAATATTCTCTTTCAGTTGACACTTCAGTTTGACTAGTTGAGTTGAGTTTAGATGCTGCATTGGTTTTGTCACCATGCAACATTGGGATCATCACCATGCTAATGTGCACTTTCCTTGGGATCATCACTAGACTGGTATGTTACCCTTTATTCCTTGATCTACTCCTCACTAAACTCTGTTCCGTCAGTTAACTGAAGACTAGTTGACTAGTTAACTCAGCCAGGTGGCAGTTCACTCCCGTAACTGCCTAAGAGACTAGATTAGGTGGAAGTTCACTCCTGTAACTATTGGTGTGTGTCTATATCACTCTAGACCACAACTATGGGGCATTTTTTCTCCTCCAGTGTGCATTCATTGAGTTATACAGAGTATATCATGTGTAAATTATTCATTATTCATTACGGTTAATGATAATTCTTCTATTCTTTCTCTCCTTCTTCTTATTTCTCAATTTCTCTCTGAAAATGTGTGTAGTATTTTATATATAGATTTATTCTATGCAGGTTCAACACATTTACATGGTATTAGAGCTAACAGACTGCTAAGAAAAAACTACACCAAAATGTTTTGCAGGTACAAAAGATTGAAGACAACTGAAAGATGGATTTCCAAAAGGAATTCATTCTTACACCTTACAACTACTTTGCATGGAAGGAGAGAATAATAACTCATCTCCGAACTAGAGGATTGTATAGGTTAACCTTGAATACAAATATAGAACTGAAATCAACCATAGAATAATCCATGTACTTAAATCGGATGGATGAAGCACTCATAACTATTTGCAGTGTTATTTCTCTCGATCTCCTTTTTCACATATCTTCCTGTAAGACTCCCAATGAAGCCTAGACCACCTTGGAAGGAATATTTTGCAAAAAATATAAGATGAGGGGACACATATTGGAGGTGTAACTGCTCACATTGGATCCAAAAATCTTCGACAATATCTAATATTTCTTTACAAATTTCAAGGATTTACTATTGCAACTCAAAGCTTGCGAGGTTGATAAATATAAGGAGGAGAAACAAATGTTTCTCACCATTCTCTCCAAACTTGTTCCTGAATTCTCTGTATTTTTTTACACATTCCATTAAGTCAGATTCACCTCTCGAGCCACCTAGAATATGCCTTCTCTTGAGGACTTTATCGAATCCCTGACATAAGAGCAAACCAAGCTCATCAACATGGGAAAAATCAAAGGCCCAAAGGTGCATGCACTTATTGTGCAATATGGAAGCCATCAATATCATAAATATAAATATAAAGACAAAAGGAAATATCATGCACATCCAAAGAAGGAAGGGTACACAAAACCCTTCAACGATGCCTCCATATCCAAAGGGGAAAGGGAAGAAAAGGGGAGAAATGCAGGTACTATCACAAAGGACTTCATCCAGAATCCACATGCATGAAAAAAAAATAGATCTAATGTCTCAAATACTTTAGAAAAACAATATTGGAGAATGCATCCCCGAGGGTACCAAGAAGAAGAATCCATAAGATTTGAATCCCAATAAAGGCAATTCTAGACATTCCTTGATTTCCATCAACTCCTCTCTCGATGCTTGGATTGTAGATTCAGGAGCATCACATCACATGGTTGCATCAAAAGAAGTCTATTATTCATTGGATGCATGCAATGGTACCCCTATTCTAATGGGGGGAAACTCTTCTTTTGAAGTCACTGACAAAGGAAGGATTGAACTCACCAGTGGAAGCTTCGAGAATGTGTTGCACATTCCCAAACTTTCTGTCAACGTTCTCTCCGTTTATCGGATGACGAATTTCAGCACTGGAAAAAAATCCATATTCATACCAAATTCCATGGACATATATAACATGCAAACCAACTCCAGGGTTTCTTCCATTGAGTTAAATCATCATTCTATATTGTATACATTTTTTGAATTCATTGAACCTGATTCTACTTTTACTGCTTACTCATGTTGATGAAAGTAGTAGGATATGGTGCAAAATGTTTGGACATTTGAATTTTAGATAAATGCAACAACTTAGAAAGAAAATATTGGTTGATTTTATACCATACATCTATTTCTCCAAGGGAGTATGTGAGGGATGTGTTCTCACAAAACACCCTCAAGAGAAATTCGACAAAGGAAAGTCTCAGAGAGCTTCCGCACCTTTAGAGATATGGTAGATATTGATGGTGAGTTATGTTGGAGTTAATTCACACACACCTAGGATTTATTTTTCCTAAGGTTTTTCCTTGTTTATTAGTCATAATTAGTCATTATCCAGTCTCCTATATTTTAGGGGAGAATATTCCACCTGGAGAATATTCTCTTTCAGTTGACACT
>SNQJ01S0197004.1:17347-27947 GCA_010110895.2 Picea sitchensis
TGGTTGATTCAATTTTTTATGGTACAGGTTGATGCATGGTTGATTCATGATTTAGGTTATTCATACATGTTTGGTGCAGGTTGATTGGTCTAGGTTTACAACATAATATCTCACAGTGATAGTGTGACAGTGGTTCCATCATTCTACTTATACGTCAGGGCGGTTAGACAAAGAAAGGGTAGGTGGTTGTAGCCACCATCCGATTGTATTTGGAGAACATAGGGGGTTGTAGCCTCCTTCTAGTTGTAGCCAGATAATTGGGGAGTTGGAGCTTCTCTCAGGTTGTAGCCTGAGAAACTAGGTGGTTGGAGCCTCCTTCGAGTTGCAACTAGAAAAACAAGGAATTTGGTGCTTCCAATGAATATAATTCTTCAAGAAATATAAGAAAAAGAATTATGTGGTTTTCTCCCACTTTGGGTTTCCACATAAAAACACTGGTGTATTGTGTATGTGTATGATTGTTCATTTGTTCATTTTTTATTTACTCTGCAAATATTGGATGATAATGCTACATTGATTTAACACTTGCATTATATGGTTAAAAGGGATTAGATTGTTCTATTACTGATTCACCCCCCCTCTCAGTAATCCAACAATTGGTATCAAAGAAGGTTCTTTCAGAAATCAGTTTAACCAATGAAAGGTAGATCATGGAGAGAAAAAACATGTATAAAAATGGAATACCATAGTTTAATGGACATAAGTATGCATTTTGGAGCATAAGGATGAAGACATATATACAGGGACATGGATTTGAAATTTGGCAATCAATTGTAGATGGATCTGCAACACCAGTAGTTTCACCGAAAAATTACAAAGCAGTGAAACTCAGTCAGAATAATTCCAAAGCCACATATGCACTTTTGAATGGTGTTGGAGAATCAATATTCATCAAAGTTGCACATTGTAAATCCGCTAAAGAGATTTGGGACAAACTTCAAAATATTTATAAAGGAAAGTCAAAATTCAAAGCAGCAAAGCTTCAAACTTACAAAGGTTAGTTCGAACAACTAAAGATGAAGGAAGATGAGAATATTGCAGCTTACTTTTTACGATTCGATGAAACAATAAATGCAATCTTGGGATTGGGAGAAGAAATCAAAGAATCTGTAATTGTTCAAAAGGTACTAAGATCTCTTCCAATGAGATTTGACCCTAAGATATCAACACTAGAAGAAAGAGCAGATCTAAACTTAATAAGCATGGATGGACTACATGGAAAATTTACAACAGAATAAGAAAGATATCCAAAAATCTATGCAAAAACAATCTAAGGGGACAGGAAGTTCTACAAATAAAATTACAAGGACACTCCTCCATTGAGAAGATTCATATTTCATAATCAACGACCAACAGAAACAGATAGTCCTCAGGAAGAAGAATGATTCATAAGAGTACCTCCTTTAAGAATATCTTCAACTCCTAGGTATCAAACTATATTTTTTGTTTTATGTTATTCATGTAATAATTTTGGACATAAAGTTGTGAATTACAGAGCTAACAAGAAGAACATAAACAACTTTGAAAGTCATACACAAAAGGGTTATCCAAGAAGGCCTAGTGAAACATAGAGAAGAAGTTACAACATGTTTGAATATTTGAGCATTGAAGTGGAATGCTACAAATGTAATAACTTTGGACACATGGCCAAAGATTTCAGAATGACAGTCCCTCCTAGATAACCACAACATAACAACAACAGTCACAGACAAAAACCTTAGAAAAGGACATGGATAAGAAAGAAGAATCAGTATAGCAATTAAGAATGCACACTCACTCTACAAGCCAAGCAGAAGAAACATGGTTGGTATGTTGACAATGGTTGTTCAAAACACATGGTAGGTGATAGAGACAGGTTTCTTACATTAATAAAGGAAAGAGATGGATCAGTCTCCTTCGGAAATGATGATTCAACTAAAATCATTGGAAAAGGCACAGTCCAAATTGGGAACAAGAATGCCAAGGAAGAAAATGTTCTACTAGTAGAAGATACGAAACATAATCTTCTAAGTGTGAGTCAAATGTGTGACCAATGTCATAAAGTTAATTTCAATTCACAAAAGTGCGAGATAAGAAAAGAAGGTTCAGGAAAATTGATTGCAACAGCTGCGAGAACTTCAAGCAACATATATGTATTAACTGAAATTGGAAATGAAAAGTGTTGCCTAGGAAAGGAAGATGAAAGTTGACTATGGAACAAAATAATGGGTCACATACATTTTGATAACCTTATCAAAGTCAACAAAAGGGAAGCAAATAGAGAAATGCCCCAGATCACGAAACCAACCAACACTTTATGCAAGCATTGTCAACAAGGAAAACAAACAAAGACCAGGTTTAAATCAAAAGAATATTCAACGACAAGACCACTAGAAATTGTGCATAATGACCTATTTGGACCAACTAAAACAAAAGGTTTAAAAGGTGAGAAATACTTTATGTTATTAGTTGATGATTATACAAGAATGACTGCAATTTGATTTCTTAGGAATAAGTCAGAAGCTTTTGAAAACTTCAAGGTCTACAAGGAAATGGTTGAAAATGAAATGGATTCAAAAATCAAATGCTTGAGATCTAATAATGGAAAAGAGTTCACTTCAAAGGAATTTATGAACTACTGCAGTAGGCATGGAATAAAAAGGCAATTCTTTGTTGCTAGGACACCTCAACAGAATGAAGTTGTTGAAAGAAAGAACATGACAGTATAGGAAATGGCTCGAACAATGCTAATGGATTCCAAATTGACATATATATTTTGGACATGGGAAGTGCATACAATAGTTCAAATTCAAAATAGAGTAATGCTCAGAAACAACACTAACAAAACTCCTTACGAGCTATGGAAAGGAATACCAACAAATGTAAAGCACTTCAGAGTTTTTGGAAGCAAATGCTACATCAAAAGAAAAGATAGAAAAATGGAAAATTTTGACTCTCATGTGGACAAAGGAGTACTTGTTGGTTACTCAAGTACAAGGAAAGGATACAAGTGTTACAAACTAAGATTGAACAAAGTTGTGGATAGCATCAATGTAACAATTGATGAAATAGGTAGGCAAGAATTAAAGGAAGAAGAAAATGAATCAATGGAACAACTTTATGAAGAAGAAACAGAAGATGAAAAAGAAGTAGAAGGGGAATATGAAGAGGATCCGATAGAAGCAGAAGAGAAAGTTAAGCAAGTACCTCCAAAGAAACCTAGTAGACGAGTACAGAAGAATCATCCTTCATATTAGATTATCAGAAACAAAGATGTAGGAGTTGATACTAGAAGAAGATTTCGTTCACCAAAACAAACACACCTAGCACTCTCATCTATGATTGAACCAACATGTTTTAAAGAGGCCAACAAGGGTGAATTTTGGAATAAGGCCATGGATGAAGAATTGGATCAAATATAGAAAAATGACACTTGGGAATTGGTTCCAAGACCAAAGGATAAGAATGTGATCGACACAAAGTGGGTATACAAGAATAAATTGAATGAAGATGGACAGGTTACAAGGAACACAGATAGATTGGTATGTAAAGGATATGCACAGGTTGAAGGAATTGACTTTGAAGAGACATTTGCCCCAGTTTCCAAAATGGAAGCAATCTGATTTCTTTTAGCTTATGCATGCTTGAAAAATATTAAAGTGTATCAGATGGACGTAAAATCAGATTTTCTGAATGGGGAACTTGAAGAAGAATTCTACATTGAATGACTAGAAGTATTTCAGATGTCATAGAACACAGATTATGTGTTTAAATTAAAGGAGGTTTTTTATGGTCTAAAACATGCTCCTAGAGCATAGTACTCTAGACTGGATAAATATCTACAATAGGCAGGGTTCATAAAAGGAAGTGCAGACAACAACCTCTACATCAAGGTAACTCAAGATAGTATTTTATTAATTGAAGTTTATGTTGATGATATTATTTTTGGAAATATTGATGACAGGTTAAGCAAGAAATTTGCAAAGGACATGCAGAATGAATTTGGAATGCCATTACTTGGAGAACTATCCTTCTTTTTGGGTCTTCAGATATGTCAAAGAAACCAAGGAATTTTTATTTCTCAAACCAATTATATCAAAGAAATGATAAAGAGGTTTGGAATGGAAGATTGCAAACCAATTATCACTCCCATGCAAACCAGTTGCAAGTTGAGAAAATATGATGATTCAAATTCTATAGATCAGAGGCAATACAGGTCAATGATTGGTAGCCTACTATATCTGACAACATCCAGACTAGATGTAATGCAGGCAGTTGGACACGTGGCATGATTTCAAGAAGCACCAAATGAATCACATGTATTAGCAGTGAAGAGGATTTTCAGATATCTCAAAGGAACATAAGAGTTTGGATTATGGTATCCAAAAGGAAAGGATCTATCACTTATTTCCTACACAGATGCAGATTGGGCAGGTTGAATTGATGATCGACGAAGCACCAGTGGAGCATCGTTCTACTTGGGTGATTTTTTAGTATAATGGCTAAGCAAGAAACAATAATCAGTATCTTTATCTACAGCCAAGGTAGAGTATATTGCAGCAACATCATGTTGTACATAGTTTCTATGGATGAAACAAACTTTGACAGATATACAGGTTGAGTATGATGATCCCATTCCAATCTATTGTGATAATACAAGCGCCATCAATATTTCAAAGAACCCAATGATACACTCCAAGACGAAGCACATCCCAATCAGGTATCACTTTCTATGGGAAGAGGTTGCAGAAAAGAATATCAGAGTTGAATATGTGGGCACAAAAGAACAAGTGGCTGACATATTTACAAAATCACCTTTGATTTTCTTCTCCATAGACTCGAAGTTATTTCTACTCCAAAATGAATTCTTTTGAATGCTTATATTATATGTATTACATGTACACGAGGAAGCACAATAAAGAGGACAGTTTAGGTTGGGAGATCAGACGAGTCAGTTAGGGGGAGCATCCCTGAATGGAAAGATACCTTTTTCATTGATGAAAAAGGGGGAGAGATTTATCAGATGCAGAGGACAGAGGAATGGTTCTAGGGGGAGCGTTGATGACAAAGGGGGATAAATTTATCAGATGCAGAGGACAGAGGCATGGTTCCAGAGGGAGCATGAGTGATGTNCATTGGTGAAAAAGGGGGAGAGATTTATCAGATGCAGAGGACAGAGGAATGGTTCTAGGGGGAGCGTTGGTGACAAAGGGGGATAAATTTATCAGATGCAGAGGACAGAGGCATGGTTCCAGAGGGAGCATGAGTGATGTGATTTTAGTATTGCATCATAGGGTTTCCATCAATGCCAAAGGGGGATATTGTTGATTAATTGGGTTGGTTGTCATTGATGTCAACCCTTGAAGAAAGTCCAGTAGCACAAAGGTTTGGGTAATGGACCCAAGTTTGTTTGATGTATAATGGTATGCGTTTTTATAAATTTGTAAGTATGATTATTCTAAATGGATAGTACATGTCATTCCATTTCCGGTGGTATGTGGAACGTCACATAACTCCTCACGGTTTGAGAGGTATCACCTTACGAAGTTGAAGGACCCTCATATGATTGGCTTGAAACCCCAAAAGGTCAAAGAAGTCAAAGTGCTTGCAAAGAAGAAATTATTTAAATAATAAAGTGAAGTGACAAAGTCAAAGAGGATTATTTAAATAATAAAGTGAAGTGCCAAAGTCCAAGAGGATTATTTAAATAATAAAGTGAAGTGACAAAATCAAAGAGTATTATTTAAATAATAAAGCGAAGTGAAAAAGTCGAGGATTATTTAAATAATAAAGTAAATAGAGAACTTTCTAATTATGGAAAGTGGTTGTAAGAAGGTTAACCCTAAAATGAGGAAAATGGTTTAAGTGGTCAAGTGGCTATTAGATACATGGACAAGTGGAAAATTGGGCAAAGTTGGACATAGGTGACTATGTGGACAAAGTGGCCTAGAAGATGCTTCTAAGGAAGCTACTTGGAGAGTATAAATAAGAGGAAAGGCTCTCTCATTTTAATCACACTTGAGAATATTGAATATCTATAGGTGAATGAGGTAAATAAAGGATATCTAAGCCGAATTTTAGAGGGAAGGTGGCCAAAATTCAAGGGAGGATAAATTGTTTTGATGATGATTTCTAAGGTATGTTATTTACAGGTCATCTCACCATTTTCACAATAACATTTTTTCTAGAATGATTCAGACCGTGAAATTGGGAGGCCATTGAGGAAATATATCCAAGTATATTTGGTACAAATTTCAGCTTGTGGGTCGTTGTATTTTTGTATTTACACTCCGTGGAAAATAGAGTTTGTGGCTAGTCCTGAAACTAGTCTAAAACATGTGTTTTAGGTAAAAATGTCATAGCGTATTCATAACAGATCCAAATTATGTAATACATAATGTGTTGTTTAGATTACAATTTATAGTATTTTGTGTAAAACTTTCAGATCCATACAACAAATATTTTGTGCGGGGCACGCTTTACAAGTTCGCTCTCTAGAATAAGCCAAAATTCAACAAGGTATGTCATTTTTTCTATAACTTATTTTCTGACAGGTTCCGAGTAGTGACACCTAGAGGAATTTCACAAAACACATTGAAGAACAGTGTGTACTATTTTCATATTTTTATTCATTACAAGTACATAGTTATGATTATTTCAAGTTAGGGTTGTTGACTAATCCAAAACTAGTCATGTGAGACTAAAGTAAAGTTTGATGAAAATACTAGTCTCTTGTTGTTAAAGTTAAGGAATGTTTGTAGGTTGAGGTATAGGTTGGTGCATGGTTGATGCAATTGTTTATGGTACAGGTTTATTACAGGTTGATGCATGGTTCATGCATGGTTCAGGTTATTGGTACAGGTTGTTTGGTGCAGGTTGATTGGTACAAGTTTACAACAAAATATCTCACAGTGATAGTGTGAGAGTGGTTCCATCATTCTACTTATACGTCAAGGCTATTGGACGGGGAAAGGATAGGTGGTTGTAGCTAGATTTTGGTTGTAGCCAAAGAACATAGGGGGTTGTAGCCTCCTTTTGGTTGTATCCAGAGAATTGGGGAGTTGGAGCTTCCCTCAAGTTGTAGCCTGAGAAACTAGGGGGTTGGAGCCTCCTTCCAGTTGCAGTTAGAAAACAAAGGAAGTTGGTGCTTCCAATGAATTTAATTCTTCAAGACATATAAGAAAAATCATTCCATGGTTTTCTCCCGCTTTGGGTTTCCACGTTAAAACACTAGTGTATTGTGTATGTGTATGATTGTTCATTTGTTCATTGTTTATTTACTCTACAAATATTGGATGATAATGCTACATTGATATAATACTTGCATTATATGGTTAAAAAGCATTAGATTTCTCTATCACTGATTCACCCCCCCTCTTAGTAATCCAACAATACATCGATGGAAACAATGATGCTCCAACACTCATTCTCCACCCGTGACCATTTATCCTCATCATTGTTTCTCAATCTCCCCCTTTGACATCAATGGAAAAGGGTCTCTCTCCTTGGGGCTACCCCCTTGTCCTCACACAAATTTTCTTTCTCTATTTTTTCATGCCTTTGTTCTTTCTCTTCTCTTTTGACATCATGGGAAAAAGGATAACTCCCCTAGTTATTATGTCTCCCCCCATCTATATGCTACTGATATTCCTTTTTGGATCTCTTTCTCTGATGATTTCTCTTCCCTTCACTTCATTGCAATATGTCATGTAGGATACCAATAAATGTTTCCTTTCCTCTTCTAGTGCTTGCTAATTGTCCATTGGTGCTTCCTCTTGTAATTATATATATATAAAGAATTCATTACTTGAATTCAAATGATCTTTCATGACCATACTCTTAAGAAATGTCCCTCTGATGATATAGCTTATGTTGTAGGTTTATCTTTCCCTGTTTTGTTGTGCCTTTCCCTGCTTTACTTTCTATGACTAACTGATTCCAATTGATTCCACTAATTCCAATTGTAGATACACTGTTATGCATCTTCCCTGACTAAATTTTTATGTACCTGCTAAGTATCCATCTCTGTCCATATGTCATAAGGTGTCCATAAATCTACAACTCAACTATCCACAATGTTGACTCATCTGTCATTATGTACTTATGCAATCTAAATGCTTTGAATATGTCTCTGCAAATACTTCAAACTGCTCAAAGGATGGTTCTCTAATCTGTAGTAGCTACTGCACTAACTCCCCATGTTCAATATTCATATTTACTAGGAGTCTCCAAGAAAAATGGCTCAGAACAATGGAGGAATCCACCCTAATGTGGAGTAGTCTTCCTCTTCATATGTAGAATCATCATCTCTTTGAACTATGATTTATTCCTTTCTTCTCGTGGATTGATATCACACTACAATTAATGAAAGTACAATCTCTTGGGCATGTTCTTTATTTACCTTCTCTTCTTTTATTTCTTGCACTACTATCAATTCTATGATCTCTAGGACCTAGTATTTATTCACCATTTCTTCTTGTTTCTCATTTCTTTTCCAAACCTTCCTATATCTAACATCTTATTTTTTTCCTATATGTTTTTCTTGATCTCGTAATATTTCAAATCCTGAGAGTATGACTTCTAGGTTTCCTTCATTCATTTGATCTTCCTTTACCTATTGTTGTTTTCTTTTGCATACTTTATTATATCTGATATCAATGTTCTCTTTCATAGAAGTATCCATCATGCTTCTACAATCATGAGCTATGTGTCCATAGTTATGGAATTTGTAACGTTCAATGTTATGTGGGGCTACATAAGCATTTATTACTTGAACATTTCTTCCATAAGTCTTGAAATATGGAACTTTATGTCCAAAGTTAGTAAAATAAAAACAATGACCATTGTTATCACTGAAGTTTTGTCCACAAATGGTTACAAGAATCCAACATCTCCAAAAACCTATTAGTTCATTCATGGCCCAAAAATGCATTTCCAAAGGGCATAAACTATACAACTAGTTATAAAATCAACATGTGCTCAGAATATAAAGGAAGCACGTGCACGTGCGCCAGTCGAAAACATAGGGAAAACGCACATGCACCCGATCCACGAATGTGGACGCAAAAATCCACAGACACCTTAGAACGGTGCATTAATGATTCTGGTCGGCCTCCCACCCAGTTCTGGTTCATCTCCCAAATCGATTTGACCCCCAAATCTGAGCTAAATTCAAGAGGGGGGATGGTTAAAGACCTAAAGGTGTCCTAAAGGGCCCCTTGTTCACACTAAAGACTGGTTGGATAATGACTCAAAGATTTTCTATAAAAAGAGGCCATGGGTGCACTATATTTCCAAGAATCTATTTTTATTGTTATCTTGTCTCTATTCTCCTGCAAGGAACCTCTTTCCTCATTGGAGCATATAAGCACCATTTCATTGGGCTATTCACATCACCTCTTGAGTGAATGAGCTTTGGATTTATTCACCATTTCCTTTTAGTTTTCTATTTGTAATAAGAGCTCTTTCATTGGGGGTTCAAGAGCCCTCCCTTGGAGGAAGAGGGGACCCATAAGTCTCCCTTTCTCTTTGGTGTTTTTCCACTAATACAATCTATTCATTGGTGGCATGAATATTCATCAATTGTTTGGTTAATTTTGGTTCTAATTCCCTTATGCACTTTAGTTTAGTTTCTTTAATTATTGTTAGCTTGGTTGTTTGTTTATTTCTTGTGCTTGATATTTCTAACTCTTTCACTAACTTATGTCCTATCCATCTAACCCAACTGAACTTGTAAGTGTCCCTCTTTTTCTCATTCAGGTGACGAAAAGGATACAACAACCATAAAATAAAGTTACATACATGGGAGTGAATGATCTTATTTTTGGTGCAGTCCTTCTAAATTCATGCCTTGGATGATCATGCTCTTCTCTTCTATTGATCCCTTCATTCTAATTGAATCTTATTTGTATCTTGAATGTGGAGGGTCTTCTTTAATATGTATCTTTATCATTTTTATTTGATTCTGGATGACCATGATTCCTTCCTTTGAGTACTTCTGCATAACTCTTACTCTTTTGTTCATTCTTCTTTTCTATCAACCTGAAGTGCTTCTCTTCAACATTATCTACTAATTATCTGTATTTTTCTATCTTTTCATTGTTCTTTATGAGCTTGATGATTTTCTCTCTCAATGTGACAACTTGTTTTTCAAGCTTCTGAACCTCTTCTTCTTTCTTCATCATCTGACTCTTCATGACTTCTTCTATTCGATTTTCTTCTTCAAGTTATATCTTCAAGGAGATGATTTCATTTTCAAGTATTATTTCTTCTTGACCAAATTCTGCTTCAAGTTGACTTAAGTCCTTAGTTCTTTCCTTAAGATGATCTATCAAAATCTTTTCTCTTTTCTCTGCTTCCTTTCTTTCAGATTCCAAACACTTCTTTTCTTCCATCTAACCTTTGTATGTTTCTTCAATATTTATGACTTCTTCTAGCTGATCTATTAGTTTCACGATGACCTATTGGGATTCTTTGTAACTTTATTTGTTAAGAACCAAACATCAAGATAGCATAGAAAAACCTCAGGAAAAGTACTCAACGCCTTGAAAAAGAGATAATTTCAGATAATAAGCCTCTTCGAGGGGGCAACCTCCTTTTACCCCACTTAAATGTTCAAGTA
>SNQJ01S0197005.1:4298-17337 GCA_010110895.2 Picea sitchensis
CTTGATTCTATTTTATGTAACAAACTTATTGGGGTCCTTGTTTACTTGATTCATATCATACTTGGCATCCCATTATTGTTATATTGGTATGCTTTGGGGTGTGAGTCTTCTCTTTTATAGAATGGCATTAAATTCCCAACATAAAAGGTGTATGAAATCCATTAGGATAGAAAGAGGCATTAAAGTCCCACCATTAGGCTTGAGAATTGATGTAGATAGGGTGATGAAGGAAATGAAGCCCATGTTCTGAAAGTGACTTCCATGTTCATGGTTAGATCCATGTTCAAGAGAAACAAAAAGATGGCACATTGTTCTAGATTGGTTGTGACATCTCATTTATGTTAAATTAATGGAATATAAGTTGGATTGGAGTTTAATTAAAAGAACAAGTGAAGGTATTGTGAATTATATTCTAATGGTTGGTGAAAACTAATTTGAAGCCTATGTACATGTCAATGATAAGAATGGGTATTGGTTTATTGAGATAAGTTCTTGGTTATCCAAACACTACAAAGAAATATGATATCATTATGATAATGATTGTTGCTTTGAATTGGAATAGAAACATATTTGTTTCAATGTTGGGAGCATAAAGGTTGAGTAGAGCTTGAGTGTTCTAGTCTATATAGATATATTTATCTCTTGGAGTGACATATTGTGTTTTTTGTTGGAATAAAATTTATTATCTTGGAGCAACTCACTAATTCTCGATACTAGAGACTTGTATATTTTGTTGTTGGGGTGTTGATGACAATTATATTGTTGGGTTTCATAAGATTGTGGAGAGAGAATTATTTAAGTTGGGATTTCGATGTGTTCTTTAATTTTGGATTTTGATTGAATTCTCAAGAGTTGGGGGATCATGTCTTTGAATGTTGACCTTGTGAAATCTTAAAGCGGGTGGGTGGCACTTGTTTTGTACTTGTTATCCCTTCTTCTTTTTTCAATTTTATTTATACTTCATTCTCAAAAATATATATCCTACCCATAATTAATGCCTCATTGTCAACTTGTATCAATCAATTTTCTATTTTGTCAAATACAAAAGTTTATATTCCATTTTGTGAAATATAAAATGTTTACATTGAAAGATTAATATTTTTTTGGTATGTCTCAGTATCAGAATGTGAACCTCAGTCACCATAAACTCAATGGTTCAAATTAATATTGTGAATCAGGTCTGTTGTATATTTGAAAGCCACCTATTATCTAAGATTGAGTTGTTTCCTATATGGCAGACTACAAGGCATTATGGGATGGTTGTAATAGCGATGAAGGGTGAAGACCACTTGCTCCTCCTTTACCCATGTGGAACAACCTGGGAATGACTGTTAACTATTGTGATAAATCAATGTTGTAATATGTAGTAGAAGGGTGAAGAGATTATTAAATGTATTTTCCTGTGAAGTCCAATGTCCAAATATTTCTCCTGCTCCGACTCAAGAAGCTAACTATGACACACACACACATGACGACGACGATGATGAAAATGACGATGACAGTGACAATGACGATGATGAGGAGGAGGAGGAGTAGGACACTGACAATGTTGATTGTTGGTGGTGACAATGGCGATAAAGATGATGATGATGACAATGATCATGCCAATGATGATATGATGATGATCATGACAATGGAAATGAGGATGTTGATGACAATAAGGAGTGTGTAATTTTTGAATTGGGAATGGTTAATTACCTTCACCCCTCTCACTATTTTAATTCCCATTAGGTTCCCAGACATCATTTCCATCTCTAATTTTCTCTCTAATGATTTGTCCATAAGAATAAAGACTATTGGGATAGAGAAAAACCTTGCCTATGGCCTTGTATTATTCAGAAGAAAGGTGCAAATATTCCATTTACCAAGGGGGTTATCCATAGATACCCTATACAAGATGCTACCCCACTAATAAACCTCTCTGCAAAACCAAAACTATTTATGAACTAAAAATAAAAGAGTGACTTAATCTATTAAATCCATTGGACATATAAAGTTTCATTATCATTCATTTCCTTTTATTGACTCAATTGGAATGAATCACCTAATATTGTCCAATATGGACCTTTGTCTCATGAATCCATCTTGGTTTTCTAAAATAATATTGGAAAGAAATTTTCTCAATATATGGGAGAGGATTTTAGTTAGAGTTTTATAAGAGGCATTACATAGAGAGATAGGCATAAATATACAGAAGGATGAAGGGTTTTCCTCCTTTGGGATTAAATCTAAGAAGGAGGAGTTTATTCCTCCCCCCCAGTTTTTCCTTCCAACATGATATACTTAAAAATCCTACACATATATGATTTGATGATGTCCCAACAAACCATATAGAAAGATATGGTGAAATTTTCTATCCTAGGTGATTTATCCAAACTTAAATCCCAAATTACATGAAGAATTTTCTCCTATTATAGCAGCCAAGTAAGGACCTTATTATCATTTGATGCGATCAATATTGGGATGGCCTATAGGAAATCTCGACTATTACTATCTTATGATAGGTTCTTCTTCTATGTACATAGGTTTTAAGTGTTGATATGCTTCTCCGATGAAGGTATTCATACTTAGACACTTTCTCTCGAGATTTCAATTTGATTTCCTAAATGTGGCTTCTTAACTACCTAGCATGATCTTTCTTATGAAAAATTGCATGTTTTGATATCTTGATTTTAACCATACGATCCTCAATGTAAACCTCTACTGCTCTTCTTCTTTACAAAAAGATTTAAGAAATTTTCCTTTTAGTTCCTTTTCTTCAGCATGAAGTGTGAGAGTAACTTCTTATTATTCCATGGATAATTGGAGATTTTCTAATTGAAGTTGCAAATCCTCCCTTTCCTCCTAAGAGAGGACATAGCTTAGTTTCTCCCATGCATTAAGTTTCCTTATTGGTCCTTTTTATTTTGGTTTCCCGCATAAGCAAAGGAGACTTTTGTTTGAGTACTAAATTACACACTTACTCTATTATATCCATAAAACTTGAGTCTTGGATCAAGAGAGTATTTAATCTAAATAGGATTATCCCATAGTCTCTTTCATTTTGAAGAGTGATCATAATCATCTTATGGTATAATGCTTGACTAGGAAGAATAAATGAATCTATGTGAAACGTTTCCAGAAATATGGAACTTTGAATGAGAAATTGATCTAAGCATTCAACTATATGCCCCATTCCCATTTCCATCCTTCTGTTCAACCATGTTAACTTTCTTTTTTAAATTTTGGATCAAACAAATCCCAATATACAATTAAGTCATCCACTTGTTCCTAGAGAGGGTCTTTCATGTAAAACCCTTTTATCTTCTTAGATGATGATAATACCATATTTAGATCTCCTACCAATATTATTTTGATAGTTAAAAAAGAGTATTTAAATGCTCTTAATGAGATCCAACATTCTTAATTATATCATATTGAAATTAAAATTTGATACTTTGTAAGCTAGTTGTACCTTGAGTCAAATACAAATATGAAATTAGGAATAATTAACAAATCTACTAGAACATATGAAAAATTGGGTTTATGGTTTACATGATGATCATATTATGATGGAATAAAGTGGGCATGTGAGTCAAATTTGAGTCCAGATACCCTCCCATATCGTTAAGGCATGTGAATAGTTGATCCATGTCAAATTTCAATGCATACATAAATAGTTTGAAAACATTTCAACGTTGGCCCCATTCACATGTCACTGTTGACCTTGTCTAGTATTTTATAGTGTTATTTAAGAAATCAACGAAAAAGAGGGATTTTTCATTACAACTATGACACAGATACATTGTATATACAATATTAATGTTGAACTTGAAATAAAAATGAATAAAGACTGATGAAAACTTAAAACTTGCGTCAACCAATTTGTGTACTTTGAAAGAAAATTAGGGTTTATAGTTTTATGATATCCCATTGGCGCCCTTATAGAAACCATATGGAATTATGTAATCCATTGCCAACCGTGGAACAATCTATCAATATTTTTGTTTCTTGTGACCAACCAATTGAGTAAAGGGATATTCAAAACTTATTTAGAAGTGTATGTTTTATGGAAAGGGAAGAGGAGTTGCGATCTATTGTTAGAGTACACTATATAATCACATAAGCACTTGAAGAGAACCCTTTGCAAATGGATTTATTTGTAGTTTGATCATGGAAAGAAGAGCCTAAGATTAAGAAGAAGGGAAGATTCAAGTAGGCAGTGATGAATCAATTCTAGAATATGTGGATAGCATTGAAGTTTCCTTCTATGTGAAATAAAGAATTTTATATTTCAAGAAAAGAGTGGATTCATTCCTCCAAGTTGTTAATTAACTAGGTAGCAACGATTCTCAGTAATCAATGGACATTGTTGAGAGAAGATAAAACTTCTGTAAAATATGTTATTAAAAGATCCACGAGAGCCTTGGTAATTGTAATTGATTACATATTGAGTTAACAAATGAAGCATCTTATTCTAGTTGGATTTTTCCCATAGGGTTTCTCCAAGGTAATTATATATGTACTATCATGTCTAATTGTAGTATTTCTCGCACCAATTTCATTACATTTCCAATACTAAGATACCATTAAATTCATTACATTTTTCATCAAAACTATGACACGCATTGTGTCTCTACAATGTAGAACTTGGAAGAAAAATGAAAAAAGGTTGGTGCAAACATAAAACTTATGTCAACCAATTTATTTACTTTGAAAGAAAAATAGGGTTTATGGTTTACATGATGAATTGATGATGGAAACAAGTGGGTGTGTTAGTCAATTTTGAGTCCAGAAACTCTCTCATATCGTTAAGGCATGTGAATAGTCTATCCATTTTAAATTTCAATGCATACTAAAACAATTTGAAAAAATTTCAACGTTGGCCCCATTCATAGGTCACTATTTCCCATGTTTAGTCCTAGTACAATGTATTTTCGTTGTTCCTTTTAAAATTCGTTCGACACACAAATCCCTGCATCTATTACTACAAGGACATATTTTTATGGTGTTTATTAAACAATGAAAGAAAAGAGGTATTTTTCATCACAACTATGACACACATACATTGTAGAACCTAAAAGAAAAATGAAGAAAGGCTAATGCAAACTTAAAACTTGTGTCAACCAATTTGTGTACTTTGAAAGAAAAATAAGGTTTATGGTTTAAATGATGAATTGATGATGGAAAAAAGTGGGTGTTTGAGTCAAATTTGAGTCCGGAAACCCTCCCATATCGTTAAGGCATGTGAATATTCTATCCATGTCAAATTTCAGTGCATACAAAAACAATTTGAAAAAAATTCAATGTTGGCCCGCATATAGTACTGGAAGGACGTATTTTTATGGTGTTTATTAAAAAATGAATGAAAAGAGGGATTTTTCATCACAACAATGAATGAAAATAGGGTTTTAGTTCATGTTCATGGCTAATGAGCTTTAGATATCCATTTATGGTGTAAGGCCCTTGTTTTCCTCCCTTGGTTATGGTCAAGGATCTGATACCCATCCTTACTATGAAAAAAACCCTAATCACACCGATATCCCACTTGTATTCCAAAGGTCCACTTTAAATGGTCTTATATGTTGTGGTTGAAGGCCTTGATTGTGGAACATTGGATCAATAATATTAATTTAGGTCATAATTCCCTAGATTTATCCCCTAAACCATGGTATGAGACCCACCTGTCATGAAAAAAACCTTCTAATGGAACCCATATCCCACTCTAAGGATATTGACCTCCTATAGAAGGAGTGTTTTGTAGTTTGTAGCATTATTCATGGTCATTGGTCCCTATAATATTCATATAGGTCCTATGGGCCTCCCCAACCATTATCAAGGCCTTTAGATTCATCCCCATTGTCGAAGGCATTATAATAGCAACCATATTCCACTTGAAGGATAAATATTCCCTTTAGAGGGACCATGTGGTGGTTTGAAGCTCACCCTTGACAAAGGCGCATTGTATTTCATGATTACTCTTGGTGCAAGTAAGTGAATTGTTTCCTTTTCATACAAGATTACGAAATTGCATGACTTATTTAATGCTTGAAGTAAGAAACTTAAAGTGCTAATTTTATTTCTTTTTTAATTTCCTCAGCTTCATAAATTTATCTAATAACTAGTGAAACCCTAGGGCCCTAAATGTCTATCTCCCTTGAGGTCTTCATCTAGCTGTTGTGCTTAAGTTACTTTTCATCCACAAACTCTTGTCCCCGGGAGTGACTAGTCTTTTCTCCTCCTAAAGAGAAAGAGGTACATTGTTGGGGTGATAGTGATAGGGATACCTCCATGTCATGTTTGAGTCTAGAAACCCTCCCATACCATCATTGTATGTTTCTATTCTAACCATGTCAAATTCCAGTCCATACAAGCACAAATTGCAAAAATTTCAAGGTTGGCCCCATCCACATGTCAGTTATAAGCGAGGTCAAGTACATGAGAAGGAACGCCTTATTGTTGGATTTTGATAGAATAACCAAAGAATATTTGATTGTTAAATTGTTTTTTTGACTCATGTTTGAGTTCAGAAACCTTCCCATACTGTCAATGCAAGTGTGTTTTCCTAGCATGTCAAATTTTAGTACATAAAAGCACAAATTGAAAAAATTTAAACATTGGCTCCATTAAAATTGATTTTTCTATAGGATTTTTGTTTGATTGTGGAATTGATTGTGTGATTCATGTTTGAGTCCAACAAACCTCCCATACCGTTAATGCATGGATCTAGTCTAACCATGTCAAATTTTAGTCCATACAAGCACAAATTGGAAACATTTACCTTAGTCAATTGAGAATAAGTTCCCTCCTGGATTTTGGGATAACTTGGATTTTGCAAGAAGTTGAACCTACTCCTCCATGAAAACAAGAGTTTTGAATGTAAGGACCTTGATCATGATAATATCCAAGAAGCATGAGACTTTATTTTTAAAAACCACCTCCTTACTCATCTCATTTTCAAACATTGGGAAACTAGTTGCAAAACATAATTTCTCATAGGCTTGGGTTGGCTACGATAGACACATTTCTCATAGGCTCAAGAAAAATATTAAAATTAGTTTTTTCCCTTGTATGCCCAAATTCACTTATGGGGTTAGGAGTAACTATAGGAGATATACTTCCATAAACATCTAGAATTTTATCTTGAAAATAATTCTTTAGCACTTGATAATTCCTTAGGGACACATGGGCCATTCATCACAGTGATTTTTGTAGTGTCAATTAAGCAATGAACGAAAAGAGGGATTTTACATCACAACTATGACACACATACATTGTATATACAATGTAGAACCTGAAATAAAAATGAAGAAAGGTTGATGAAAACTTAAAACTTGTGTCAAGCTATTTGTGTACTTTGAAAGAAAAATAGGGTTTATGGTTTACATGATGAATTGATGATGGAAACAAGTAGGTGTGTGAGTCAAAGTTTAGTCCAAAAACCCTCCCATATTATTAATGCATGCAAATATTCTATCCATGTAAAATTTCAATGCATATAGAAACATTTTGAAAAACTTTCAACGTTGGCCCCATTCACAAGTCACCATTGCCCATGTCTTGACCTAGTACAATGTTTATTCGTTGTTCCTTTTAAAATTCATTGACAATACACATGTTCCCGCATCTAGTATTGTATATTTGAGTCTAGAAACCCTTACATATCGTTAAGGCATGCGAACAATCTATCCATGACAAATTTCAGTGCATATAGAAACATTTTGAAATAATTTCAACATTGACCCCATTCACAGGTTACTGTTGCCCATCAGGTTATTGTTGAACTAGATTACATATGAGAATGAAGCTCCATATGAAAAATCAAGATACATGGTCTCTTGGTGATAAATATTATTAGGATGGGTGCCAAATGGAAAAATGGTACTACTCTAGGGTAACCCATCATAGGAAGGCTCCACCATTAGATGTTTTCAAAGTGAAGAAGATGGAATAATGTACCAATGTTCAATAGGGATATTTGTTGGAGTTACTTCATACACACCTAGGATTTATTTTTACTAAGGTTATTCCTTTTTTATTATTCATAATTAGTCATTATCTAGTCTCCTATATTTTAGGGGAGAATATTCCACTTGGAGAATATTCTCTTTCAGTTGACACTTCAATTTGACTAGTTGAGTTGAGTTTAGATGTTGCATTGGGATCATCACCATGCAAAATTGGGATCATCACCATGATAATTCGACATTTCCTTGGTATCATCACCAAAGTGGAGCATTATCCTTTATTCCCTGAGTTAACTCCTCACTACTCTATGTTCAATCAGTTAACTGAAGACTAGTTGACTAGTTAACTCAACTAGGTGGTAGTTCACTCTCGTAATTGCCTGAGATACTAGAATAGGTGGCAGTTCATTCCTGTAACTGCTGGTGTGTGTCCAAATCACTCTATACCACCACTATGGTGCATTGGTTCACCTCAATTCAAACTCATTGATATATACAAAGTATATCATGTGTAATTTATTCATTATTCACAACGGTTAATGAGAATTCTTCCATTCCTTCTCTCCTTCTTCTTCTTTCTCCAATTCTCTCTGAAAACATGTGTATTATTGTTTATCTAACTCTATTATGTGTAGTTTCAACATATTTACATGGTATCAGAGCCAACAGACTGCTAAGCAAAAGCTACACTAAAAAAATTTGCAGGTACAAAAGATTGAAGACAACAGAAAGATGGAATTCCAAAAAGAATTCATTCTTACACCTTACAACTATTTTGCATGGAAGGAGAAAATAGCCATACATCTCTGATAAAAAGGGTTGTATAGGTTAACCATGAATATATATACATATCCTACATCAACCATAGAAAAATCCAAGTACTTAAATCGCATGGATGAGGCACTCGAAACAATTTGCAGTCTTATTTCTCCCGATCTCCTTTTTCACATATCTTCCTGTAAGAATCCCAATGAAGCTTGGAAAAACTTGGAAGGGATATTTGGAAAACAGGATGAGATGAGGGGACACATGCTGGAGGTGGAGCTGCTCACATTGGATCCAAAAAGCTTCAACAATATCCAAGATTTCTTTACAAAATTCAAGGATTTACTGTCGCAACTCAAAGCTTGCGGGGTTGATAAATCAGCAGAGGAGAAACAAATGGTTCTCGCCATTCTCTCCAATATTGCTCCTGAATTATCTGTATTCATATCCACATTCCATATTTTCAGATTTTCATCTGGAGCCACCTGGAATATGCCTTCTCTTAAGGACTTTATTGAATCCTTGACACAAGAGAAAACCAAGCTCATCAACATGGGTGCAATCAAAGGCCCAAGGGCACATGCACTCACTGTGCATGATGGCAGCCAAAAATATCAGAAATCTAAAGATAAATATAACAGGAAAGCTCATGCACATATGAAGAAGGAAGGGTACACAAAACCCTTCACTGATGCCTCCAGATCCAAAGGAGAAAAGCGAAGAAAAGGAGAGAAATGCACACACTGTCACAAAGGATTCCATTCGGAATCCGCATGCATGCAAAAGAAAATAGATCTGATGTCTCACATACTTCAGCAAAACAATATTGGAGATCACATCCCCGAGGGTGCAAAGAAGAAGAATCCAGAAGATCTGAATTCAAAGAAAGGAAATTCTAGCCATGCCTTGATTGCCATCAACTCCTCTCCCGATGCTTGGATCATTGATTCAGGAGCATCACATCACATGGTTGCCTCAGAAGCAGTATATTCTTCTTTGGATGCATGCGAAGGTCCTCCTATTCTGATGGGGGACAACTCTTTTGTCGAAGTCACCGGCAAAGGAAGGATTGAACTCACCAACAGAAGATTCAAGAATGTGATGCATGTTCCCAAGCTTTCTGTCAACCTTCTCTCTATGTATCAGATGACAAATAATGGCACCGGAAAAAAAATTGTATTCACACCAAATGTCATGGACATCTACGACATGTAAACCAACTCTAGGTTTGCAACCGGTGAGGTAAATCATCAGTCTAGATTGTATACATTTTTTTAATTCATTGAACTTGATTCTTCTTTACTGCTTACTCATGCTGATGAAAGTAGTAGGATATGGCACAAAAGGTTTGGAAATTTGATATTCAGATACATGAAACAGCTTAGCAAGCACAAATTAGTTGATGGTCTATCAGACATCCATTTCTCCAAGGGAGTATGTGAGGGATGTTTTCTCGGAAAAGACCCTAAAGAGAAATTCGACAAGGGAAAGTCTCAGTGAGCTTCCACACCTTTAGATCTGATCCACAGTGACCTCATGGGTCCTTTTCTGCATCTATCAATCAGAAAAGTGAGGTTTGTTCCCATTTTTTGTTGATGATTTCTCGCATTTTACTTGGATCTACTTTCTCAGGAAAAAATCTGAGGTCTTTCAACACCTGAAAGATTTCAAAGCCTTGGTTGAGACACAGTCCGAAAAGAAGATCAAATTCCCCTGAACTGATAATGGGGGAGAATATGTAAATCATGAGATCCATAATATTTTCCATGAGGCAGGGATCTAGTTGTAGCACATAGTTCCCTATACTCCGCAGCAAAACAGAGTTGTTGAGCGGAAAACCAAATCTCTAAAGGAGATGGCATTGTGCATGTTGCATGCAAAGTCACTTCCATAGAGACTATGGGTCGAAGCACTTAACTGTGAAACATACATCCAAAACAAATCTCCTCATAGATTTGTCAAGGATAATATCCCCTATGAGGCTTGGAGTGGCCTCAAACCGGAAGTGACCCACTTTCTCATTTTTGGTTCATGTGCATAGGCTCAGATTCCCTCTGAAAAGAGGAAGGCACTTGATCCACATAGCACTGAGTGCATTTTTGTTGGATACCCCAACGGTGTGAAGGGATATCAACTTATTGATATTTCCTCGGACCGACTCATCATTGAGCGTAGTGTCCAATTCGAGGAAAGTGTCTCGCATGTACCTCAGCAGCTACATGTAGACACCTTCACTCTTCCACCTGTCCAAGATGATGAGCATGCACATTCCGACTCTTCTTAAGAAGAGAGTTATGATTTAGAGGACTCAGATGATTCAGATTCAAATTCAAATTCAGAACATTCGGATGCAAAGTCAGAGCATCCAGATGCAGTTGCAGAGCCAGAGCAAAGGCCCAAGTGGGCACAGACTACTCTTCAGGATGCAAGGGATCTCTTCGGTGATCCAACCAATAATAGGAGGACTCGATATGATTTCAAGGAGCTTCATGTTGCACTTATTGCCATTAAACCATTTCCTTCAAGGCATATTTTCTTGGTTCAGTCTTTAGATCCACAGTCTTATGGCGAGGCTGCTGGAAATCCATTTTGGGAATCTTCCATGCAAGAGGAGTACAACTCCCTCCTCGAGAACTAGACTTGGGATCTATTTCCCCTTCCTTCTAGGAGTAAATTTGTCAGATGTAGATGGGTCTACAGGACCAAGAGCGTAGCAAATGGACAAATCAGCAGATACAAAGCTAGGCTTGTTGCCAAAGGCTTTCAGAAGGTTCATGGTATTGACTATGATGAGACCTTCGCTCCAATAGAGAAGATGGATTCCATACGATTGTCACTTTCCATTTTGGAAGCTAAGGGATGGGAAGTCCATCAGATGGATGTGAAGAATGCATTTCTTCATGGTGATCTCTCTAAGGACATCTACATGGAGTTGCCCCAGGGATTTATGCAGGACTCGTCTTTGGTCTTTCAACTGAAGAAGTCACTTTATGGCCTCAAGCGGGCTCTGAGGGCATGGTATGCCAATATGGACTCCTACCTGTGGTCACAGAACTATGTACGTTGTAAATCACACCCAAATTTATACATGCTCAGGACGGTTGATTCACTTCTACTTTTAGTTCTCTATGGCGATGATTTACTGATCACCGGTTTATCGACTTCAATGATTGCTGTAGTCAAGAGGAATCTTCATGACAAGTTTTTGATAACGGACATGGGTCCGCTACACTTAATCCTTGGACTTGAGATCAGTCAAGATGCATCAGGCATCAAACTGTCTCAAGACAAGTGTGCACGAGATCTCCTTGAGAGATTTCACATGACAGACTGCAAGTATGCTCTGACTCCTTTATTATCATGAGTCAAAATTGAGGATGGAGGGGAGACTCCACTGGTTGACAGCACACTATACAGACAACTAGTGGGGAGCTTGTTGTATCTCACACACTCTAGACCAGACCTCTCATATGTAGTTGGTGCAATTTCCAGGTTCATGTATGAGCCGCATGATATACATTGGAAAGGTGTAAAGCATATCCTTCGATACGTACAGGGAACCATCACCTTTGGGATTCATTATGTAGCAGAATCTACATTAGATCTCACTGGGTTTACTGATTCCAACTGGGTTGTCAATAGCATTGATCGCAAGTCCACATTTAGTTACTCACTCAGTCTTGGTTTCGAGCCTATCCGTTGGTTGAGAAGGAAGCAAGCTTCCATTGCTCTATCTTTAGCCGAGGTAGAGTATATAGGGGTAGTTAACATAACCATTCAGGCTATGTGGCTACAACATTTTCTCACTGAGTTGGGCATTCAGTTTCATTGGCCAATCATCATCTGGTGTGAAAACCAGAGCACTCTTAAGTTCTACAGAGATCCATTTAAGAGGTAGTGGATGAAGCACATTGAGATCCACATGCACTACATTTGGGACTTAGTACACGAGGGGATCATCAACTTACATTTCTGTCCTTCAGCAGAATAGACGACAGACATTTTCACCAAGACCTTCACTGAGCAGAAATTCCATTCACTGCGAGGTCATCTTGGAGTGAAGGACACAGTTGCCTAGCAACTATAGTTCTTATTTTTAAATACATTGTACCTTGAAGGGGGGGGGGGTTCCCATGAGATTTTCCCTCTTTCCTCACTTTATTTTCATTGTATCTTTTGTACTTGGGTACCTAACATGGCCTCATTGTCGGGACCCAATCTATATTTTCACCATAATGATGTTCAGGGGAGGTGTTGGAGTTACTTCACACACACCTAGGATTTATTTTTCCTAAGGTTATTCCTTGTTTATTATTCATAATTAGTCA
>SNQJ01S0197006.1:0-17337 GCA_010110895.2 Picea sitchensis
TATCATGTATGAGCAAGTTCTTTTCTTAAGATAGTGATGCATAAGATGTTACTTTGACCAAGCATTATTATTAAAAATAAAAGAGACTAAAAATAGGAAAATCCTCATTAAGATGAGTGCAGTCCTACATGTGTCACCTTGGGTCAGGGTTGAATTGATAGTTTAAATTTACTTATCTCTTTACTTTCCATTTAAAATTTTCATGATAATACTGTGTTTTTGAAAAGAAATATTCAACGAAAAGAAGAGAGGCAAAGATTTAAAGTGGACTTCCCTGACAACATTCATATTATGGTTCTCTTTTTGTTCCCGCTTGTGTTCATAACTGCATTATTACAAAGAGAAAAACTGAGAAATAAAACTAAAAGAAAACCTACTCCTAAACCTACTCTAACTACTAAACAAATAAAAAATACTAAGTGAACTCATGCTTCCAATGTAGCCATCGGAGTAAATTCAATCCTGCAATGGAAACAAGATCAAATATTACTAACAAGAATGGTAGTATATCGAAAAATAACAAAAATATATCATACTTACCTTTATCATCATCATTTAAAAACAAAGCAAGCATGACCTTACCATTCCCTTAAACATTCTTTTTGTATGAATCCTCCAGCCATTCTGCAATTTTGTCATTACATGGGTCACAAAATATGAAAAAATGAGAATTTGAAGCTTGTGAGAGTTATGGGGACCTGACATAACCATCGGCCTAGACAGAAGTTTCCCATCCTCCCGACAATTTTCTTTTCATTCGATATTTTCTCCATTTGAAGGATGTAAAATGAGTGTGTTAAAGTTACCTCCTTGATCTCTTAATAAAGTGAATATAATCTTATCATTCCCTGGAAACTTTTCGAGATATGAATGCTCCAACCAATCTACAACCCTATCATAATACATGCAATTACTAACATGGCATTTTTCGAAAGAATTCACATACGAAAAATATTCCTGATGAGAATAAAGTATTAGACTATCAAGGAAAGAATCTTGTAAAAAGGACGAATCAAGATGGTGAGAACTTATTGTGATTCTCGATCGCAAAAGAAATGTCTCTTTCTCTTTAAACCTTCGATTGAGCTTAAATACTTCAAGATTGACTATTTGAGGTGGACTAAATGGAACGACCAACATTTTTTAATAATCATCATTGGTAATAATATTTGGCCGATTATACTTTTCAAACTCAAATAATTGATCATGGAAAAATCTAGATTCGTCTTTAATCACAAATTGACATGAATCAATGGAAGATGCAATTTGAGACTCTTTCAAATCATTTCTTGATTTACCCATGGATAATTGATGAGAATAAGAATTGATACGTTCGTGGGTAGAATTATTTTCCTCTTTATCTTCTATTCAATAATCTCTGTGTACCTGATTATATAATGTTGAATTCTCTCCAAGGCAATATGGAACATGCAATTGCACAACATTAGGATCAAAAATATCGGGGTACAAGGAATAATTTGTAGAAGAATTGAGGAGATTAGATGCATCTCTTGAAATGATAGGTATATACATTTCGAAATATGGTTTTGTTCCCTCTCCTTGTATAAACGGATCAACCTCTGTTGTATTCTCTTTTAAAGAATACGAGACAGTTTCTAAGAGACAATTTGGTTCATTATGTAAGGGAAAATTTGAGAGCAAATCACTAGATATAGAAGGTTGATTAATAGTATGTCTAATGATTTTGTCTCCCACTAATTGATCATGGATCTGTTCAACTAAATTATGGGAAGATTTATCGTCCACATGATTATCAACTTCACATTCGACCTCTTTTACTTTATAAACTGTTATAAAATCTATGAGAGTGGGACAACTGTCATCTTTTAAAGTAAAGGTTCCTTCTTCAACAGGAGGAGACATTGTTTGCAAAGAATGATTAGATGTGACAATTGCATTATGTGGCTCATGATTTTCCAAAATGAAAGAAGTCGACAAAAATAGTGGTGCTTCAAAATCTTCAAGATCAACATGAAAAGTTGAACCATTTTGAGATTGAGTGTTAGTGCTCAATTCAGATTGGTTAAAAATTAATTGTTCTTGCTTGTCTGAGAGAGAAACGAGATATTCAAACCATTCATTAATAAGCGACATTTCTTTCAAAGGGAATCTAATACCAACATAAATGAACCTAATTTCAAAATCATTGAATGATTCACCATTGTATTTCCTTAAGCAACTTAATTCTTCACTTAATTCATCATAATCATAGTTGCTAAAATTTGATAAAAATGCAAATACAAACTCAGACAAAGAATGAATAGAATTATCCCTAAAAGATTCAAACCAAACCTTAACCCGACCTTGGAAAGTGAGAGCGAAAAATCTGCATGTAACATTAGAATCAGTGATCTTATGTCTTAAACACTTATAAAAAAAGTTAGAAATATGGTCTACTGCAGATGTGTTCCCTTCACCATCAAAGGTGAGTTCTTAAAAGAGATCAACTTTCTTGTTGGAAATAACTGGTAGTGATACATTAAAAGCATGTTCTGACACAGTGATTTGGGCAGAAGCCACTAAGAATTTGAAGAAAATGACTCCAAATAGTTAGTCTGCCTTGTAGTGCATTATAAGATGATACATAAGAAGGATTTATAAATCTGGAATTATGAAAAGCTGAGGGGTGAAACATTTAATCATTAAATCGACCTCGACCCTCCTTCTAGTGCCATTTGTTGATGGGCAAAATTGATCGTCCGTCAACTCGAAGAGCGAGTCCGGTCCGGGGTTGTCTAAATAACCCAAGCCGTTTGGTGTAACTCGTTCTGACGGGTTTAATGGCTCTGTTAGCCAATCTAAGAATCCTAAAAGAAATGAATAAAAGAGAGAATAACTAACTAATTACTAAACACTATATATATATATATATATATATATGTGTGTAATGTGTGTGTGTGTGTGTGTGTGTACATGTTCTAATATAACTATAGTAGTTGTATTTAGGCAGAATATATACAAGTCTCGTTTATTTACACATGATTCTGTATTTTGCAAGTTTTAAATGAAACTTATGAAAATCAATGTGAAAATGATTGCTTCTAGGAAGCAAATAAAGCTTACATAAAAATATTTATTGTTTTCTTTTAACAAATTTAAAGAATCTTACCAAAAAAAAAGCATGAACATGTGGATAGTTAAAGATGAACCATGATTTCTAGTTTGTGTGATATGTGTAAAATAAAATAAAAATACAAAGGAGAGTTACCAATGTGGGTGAATTAATTGGGGTGTAATCCATTGTATATGGTGGTGAACATCCAACTGCACCTACATATGTCAAGAGAGAGAGTACAATTCTTTATGATTGTTCTAAATAGGAAATTCAGGAACATGTATTATTGTTGAGACTTGGGTTTTAATGGAAAAGGAAACATAGAAGCCTTAAACCTATGATCTCATAATTATACATGATTACAGCGAGATAAATGTGGAAGCAATCTATGCATTTTATCATTCAATTTAAAACTCAAAGATAAAATCCCATTATTTAAATGAGATATAATCACAACATTTGTTTTTTTATGAAGCAAATGATAGATGATACTTATAATATAAACCTCCTACAAATCACAAATCATTTAATCTAAGATATGGGACCTGCACATGTAGCGAGGTTAAAAAAACATAACTAACAACATTATTATAAACAAAAGGCTAAAACCAAAATACACATATGTCGTTCTATTAAGTTTTATGAATCACTTGTCCATTCTAGCATTAGTGGAAGGAAATAATTTTGGATAATAGACTTTAAAGATTGGAAGAATTAATACATAAATGATAATGATTAACCATGTATTGATAAAAGGACTAAAGCTATTTAAATAAATTCATAGTCAATTATTAAAATAATATGAAGATATTTAATGAAAATAAAAACATTTACTCTACGGACAAAGAAGCCATTTAAATAATCACAGATTTCCTTATTCTTCTTTGAAAATACTAGTCCATTCTCCCAAAGGTTCCAACCATACATTACTCCATTTGAAAAATAAAAGTTTATAAAATTGTAACAACCCTCCACAGTTATGACAATACACTCAGACCAGTAAGTGCAAAAATTTTTGTTTTAAAGGAAGTGTCTTGGCATGGAGGAACCAGGACCTGCCTTTAGATTCCTACATGCATGCAGATGGTGACAAGGCCAGCCATGGCATTCCCACAAAGGGCATAAAGTGCCTGACAATCTTTCGACAGGGACACCCAAGACCAAGACCTGCAGAGGTGTCTACCTGGCATGTAAAATGACCAACTTACACAGTTTTACAACCAGGCATGATCTCTCAAGTTATCAAAGGGACATACCCAGTATAAAATGTGAGACCTTAATTCCATGGCGCAACTCTAGTCATAAAACATCCTCAAGGTACCCTCTGAACACATTCAAGGTACCCCCATAGCACCAGACTGAACTTGACTGGTTTAACATCAACAAGATAAAAAGTCATCAATTGTAATCATAATCATAATGGATGGTAGTAATGGGTTCTAATGCAATAAGCAACAGTTACACCTTCTCTACAGCTCAATAATTAACAATTTATCTCATTTCTGCTGGTGCCTTGTCCATTTATAAAATTAGGTATGATCCAACACTAAAATTTCCCCACAATTACCTACAAGGTGCACACCTATTTATTTGAGTTATATATAAGAAATGCTTAAAGAATAATATTTACATTACAAGACAAGTTACCTCCTCCCCATCCTTAATATTAAGATCCCAGAATTTACTGCAGTTTCCCCAACCTCTAAACGTACTCGTATTTCTAATCATAATAACTGATTGCGTCGCAATAATGAATACATGCCATAATACTATCCTTCCTCACAATACATTCTAACTCGTTTAGTCATAAGGCTGTAGGTCCATACCAACACTAGATCTGATCCAAGGGTGCATGCATAACAATGATGTAATTGACTCGATCCTCATGAGTTCATAATTTTTGACAAGAAAGAAAAATGTGATGCGTAGGGAAGTCCAATTAAAGGTTGTCTATGAGAACACACCCGATTACTTTGATAAACGGAATAGGGGAAAAGGCGGTCATATCAGGAAGCGAACAAACTGTACCCCAATTAAGGCATGATAAAGTTCAACGATAAGAATTAATTTTAACTAAAAGCAATTAAATCACCCCCATAGGACTGACAATATAGGCAAGATTTAGGATGTACTTTTTAGTGCATTTAAAATCAAAGAAAAACTTAAAATAATGTAATTTAAAATAAAATAAAAATTATGTGAATTCAATTAATATGAGGGTTTCTACATTGGGTACCAAACTATTATAAAATATTCCGAAGAGTTAATAATCAAGATTTGTCTTTATAACTACAACATCCTATATATTCTAATCAATCAATTAATTTTTAAGGTTTTACCATAATTGCCACAACCTTCTATAACTATTTCCCCAAGCATTTTATGATTGCAGATTACGTGCCATTACGGAAATCCACCCTTCTAAGACTATTTAAAAATAACAACGTACTTTTATTAACATCCTATTTAACCATCACCTTAACCCTCCTAGTTAGAAATGACCATTATGACGCTACACTAATGATATGACACTGTTAAAATACCAAGGTTGTTAAAGGCACATATATATAAAGCCATCAATAATTTAAAAAACGCCAATATCTAAAAACATCCACATTTTAATACAATGACCAACATCCTAAATATAGCATGATGGTACGTTACCCCTACGCCACCTCAACAATACTTGACCAGCAGCAGCTAAATGGGATGACCTTGCGTAAAGGATGTAATAAGTCAAAGTGACCGTAAAGAAAATGGAGTTGTTGTGAACCCTAAATCAGAGTGGGAATGTCATCGCACACCGCGATCCATATTGGGAAAAGCGTTGGGCGGTAATTGGTATTCCATTTGGCGAATTGATGGCTACTTCACGAGTGTTCCCTTTGGAATCAGGAAAGGACCAAATTTAACAGTTTTTCTTAATCCGAAAGCAACGGCAACCACAAGGAGTATAAACCCCCCTTTTTAAAATAGAAAAGGACTAAAATAAAAGTTTTCTTAACAAGGTACTGGTACTTTCTTGCGTGGCTTCGAATTAAATTAGGTATAAATCATTTACGTAGACTAATGCCAATTACTGCAATGACATTTCTGATGATCAGTCGACTTGAGGACGTGCTGTCCATTGCTGAATCGTCAGTCTCGAATTATAAACGAGAATCGCTGATATATGAGGACTCCGTCTACACTGGGCTCCATTCATCGAATATGGAGGGCGAGAACTGGGAGATTATCCGTTGCAGAAGAAAATAAACAGAGCAAAATCCGGCTGGGGGGCAGCGATGGGAACAGAACTTTATTGAAGCGGCAACCTCGAGATTCTAATTTATTAAGTCGGCAACCTCGGTGCCGCTTTGAAGGTGGAGAAGCACAAATTTATCACATATAAAGGCGTGTCTTCTACGCGCCGCCAAACGTGGAGGCATAGCGGTCGATTAGTAAAGAGGTGCTGGAAGGCGGTTGAAATCTCTACCGATCTTGGCGAAGGCGCGGTAAAAGCGGTGGCGTCATCAATCTGGACGTCGAATGGAACTCAGCGCTATGCCGTTAATTTATCAAATGACGGTTGCATCTCTTAGTTGAGACAGTTTGTATGGGATACTCTGGAATCTTCTTAAGATCTCCATTCCGAGCCGAAGCCATTCCGTGCAGCCGGTCGGTCCGTCCCCAACTGGTGATCTCATGCGTTATCTGCGAATTTCGGGGTGATCATCGCAGCTATTATGCTGTAAAGATTCCGGACAAGGTAGGTGAAATATATATTAGCGAAATGCGGTATCACCCGGATCGCGGGTCAATCAGACATCACGGATAGGAAAGCGCAAGATGTCGAGAAAATCTCTGACTCATTTTTTTTTTACTCAAGGCGACCACTAGAATGGGTTGGTGAATGGAATTTCAAATTGAAAAGGCGTGAAGTCCATGTCTTTTGACCTTCCTAGAATTACACGATGCCTCTAGGGAAGGACCAGATCCAATTGATATGGGGCGATGTGGAAATGCAAGTTGTAGAATGTAGGAAGTGATCGGAGGAATTGTCAATGCGAAATCACGATCTACCAACTACCGGTGAGGGGAAAAAGAGAAACGTTAGATTTTATTGTCTAGGGCTTTTACGGTACCAGCGGAGATTAGATCGCTAGCGGTTCCTTCGATCGCGAGGAAGGTTTACAAACGGGGGTGGCAACTTGAAATTGAGAAATCGATTATTGTGAGCACAGAGACATCCGTTATGGAAACCACCGGAAACCTTCGACTTTCGGAGGCAACACTAGCAGAATTAAAGAGCGAATCGGGTTAGGTGGGCCAGCGTCTGGAGTTTCACTCAGTGGATGAACCAACAGGAATTTGTAGAACAAAGGAGGAGACCGAGGCGTCCTCCGGAAGCTAAAATCGGAGGTTAAAATCAAAGAAAAGTGAATTAGATGCGAAATCGATGATCACCAAGTGGCGAGGATACAACCTCTCAGCCCAAAGACCTACTCATGCGGGCGAAGGTTTCAAGACTGACTACCCCACAAAGGAATTTTTTCAGGCAAACCTTTGTAGCCAGCCTGGCCTAATGCTATTTTCCCTATTAAGGACGGTTAATGGAATTTACGAACAAGGTTGAATAAAAATATTTGATTATAGAATGGTAAGATTTGCTCAATCCAGACCAAAGCCATTTTACAGCATCGAGCGATTAACGTAGTGGATACTACTCGATATTTTTGCAACAATGATTACGTTCCGAATGAAATAGAGCTATTTTACACAGTCCATCCCTATATCCATTTATCATTGACGGATAGAGAGCTTTTTATTTTGACGCTGTTCTTGCAGAAGAGTCCGCGTGCTCGCTTGGTGCTCCGCTCCTTCTTCTTGAGCCTCCAATGAGCTCACCGGTGCCAGTAGGTACTCTTCTTCCCCTCGACCCCAGAGGCAGCATAGGGCCACGCAACCGGGGGTCTGGCTCTCGGCTGTATAAGGGTGACTACCACGCTACGATGGTGAGGCACAGCTCCTGAGGAAAATCGGTCGACCTCTCCTCTCACCGCCATAGCCAACCCTCAATCTGACCAAAGAAGCCCAAAGCCCCTCTCTTTCTTTCTTCCTCCCTTTATCCCCTCAAACCTAATGTCTCGCTTGGAACCCCATTTCTTTTAGTTTCATTCCTTTTAGCAAAATCCAAAGTGAACATTTTTGGCTGCTTTTCCCCTTTTTAAATCCATAAACCTAGCTCATTTCACTATTTATCTATTTATTTATTTATTTGGTATTTATCTATTTATTTATGCATTTAATTATTTATCTATCCCCTTTCCTTTTATTAGTTTAATATTTAACTTTTATTTCCCCTTTCCCAAGCTTAGCTTATGGGTTTAGAGTTGTATAAATATAAATATACCTTGTTTATAAAACAATTATTTCTTTCACAACTTCTTTACTCAACTCCACATACTTAAACTTCATTTGGTTATAAAATGGGTTTATTATATAAACCTACATGTATTTATGTTTTTATTCTTTTTTTATTAGGAGTAATTATTCCTTATTTAATTTATCATTAGTGTATCTGCATTTTCAGTATTAAAGAGATACAACTTTGAAGAATTCATGATTACCGGACTAAGGAAGGAGATGGTGGAGTTGTATTTTCTCTTCTTTTGTTGTTTTTTAGAGAGTTCAAAAGTTAAGGCTATACTGAAAGATCCCCCCGGTTTTCTAGGCTTAGGGTTTAGATTTTGGCTAGACAATAATTGGTTAGAGTGGCTACAAGTTTTACCACGGGGCGAGACTTGGGGCTAGCTAGAGTGGCTCCATCAACCCATAATGGCGGCGTGCCCCTTGAGGTGCAGCACCATCGCATAAAGGTGCCACTCGCCTTTTAGAATTTGGTTGTGCGACGTGCCCTTAGGGATGCACCACACGTGCTCGGGGACACCACTCGCCCATTGAACTGATTGGTGAAAGACCTCTATAGCCCACAGGGTCATACTGCGCCGGAGGGTGAGCTGGTAGACTAGGGCTCACAAAGGAATGAGCCCTGCCTTATTGCGCCTTACAGAATCGCCATTGGTATTTGTCGCTGATCGGCCCTCGGCATCGTGGAGTCCCTCGAACTAGGTAATGCGTTAACCTACGGTTAGAGCCAGTGAAAGTGCTAGCGGTGGCGGTACATCCACCCTCTCCCTCAACCTCTCACCGAGATTGGCGTGGCGGCCTTTACTCCATATGCTTGAGTCAAATTGACTGAAGCTATCATCGACTGCATCCACCAATAATCGTATAGAATTGCGTCATCAAATCATCACATCAAATCAACATGTAATAAACAAATCCAACCCAAAAGCACACTTGACTTCGGTCCCAGGAGTCAAGGGGGGTCTGAATACTCAGCATCCTCAAGGTCTAATACACGCACACTCAATCAAGTACGAATGGCTGTTTTCCCGTATACATGAATAGTAGCATCATATCATCACACATCAATCACATCATATTCAGATATATAAGGTCCAACATTAAAAGGGGTCCAGATCACTTGTTAAGTGTCCTCAAAAGACAAGTGGTCTCGGTCGCTTGAGGCCAGGATGTTACAACAATAATGCAAAAGAAAGGATTAAAATTCTCTACTCTCAGATTTCTTTCCTCCCAAAGGTCGATGCATCCCATTACTCCATTAGAAAGAAGCAAGTTTACGAAATGGTATACAAGAAGGGATTAAAATCCTCCTCTCCAATTCTTGACTCTCCCTGTCTCTGAATTTCTCATATATTTATACAATGAATGAGTCGGCCATCATTATTAATTTTTATGCCCCAAATTTGCGGCCATTAAAAACATCAATATATCTCAAATGGGTGCATTGGTTTTGGAAAATAGTTCACTGTGAGTAAATGGGTCCATTTAGGTTACGGGTTTCAATTATTTTCTTCTAAACCCTCCGGTTTGTTTTAAATGTAACTTAACCCTCTAGTTCGGACGTACTCACAGCCAAACGGTCCTGAAATTTTGTTTTATTTTTTTTGTTTGTTAAAAGTGTGTGATAGCGCGTGTAGAAGGAACTACCCCTCGACTCTACGTCAACACTAGAACCAACCCGGGGATGCAAATGCAAATAACACAATCAATATGACCCGACATAGCATAGTGACAACAAGAAACAAAAGCCCATGGACATAAAGTGCAACTAACGGCCGATGTGAGGAAAAGGCACCGGGGTTAAATTTTGATCGCATCCGCGGAATTGAAGTCCAGCGATGAAATTGGTGTACGTTTCCTTCTTGACAGGGCTTCTTGTCATTTCGGGAGTGTAGCCATGAAGTGGAACTGTTCCTTTAAACAGCCGAGACTCTTGATATAGCCTTTGGATTCCTTCCACCAGTACACCGCGAGGCATAAATACTAGAAACTGGGGAGGATTATCCAGCTAACCACGAAAGCCACTACATGATACAATGCCCAGTACAAATCGGGGACCATCCATGACCTCTATGGAAGGGCTGGCGCAAATTCGGAGGACTTTCTATGCCGAGCCACTCCTATTGTGACCCGAAGACATCGATCCGGATCAATGCTCCATTAATTATTATTAACATACGGAGACCTTGCTTCTTCGTATAGCGGATAAAACTAGCGATCTTAAGACATCATCCGAACCGTTCAACTAAAACAAAGTGACGATGCGACTCACTGCGTCATGTTGGTATACAAAATTCTCGCAGTCACTTATTGGCTGCAATCGCGGTAATATCATGGCAATTAGGTGATATTAATTTTCAACCATCATCATTGCCTCGCAAATTAAACAACCTTATTAATGCAATTAAATGAATAATACCTAGGCAATAAAACAATTATTAATAATGCCACTTGAACAAATGCCCACCATTACAGTTAAGCAAGCCTTAGAATTCGCGAAACTTTACCTATATTAATATTACTATTTAACAATAATTATCATTGCATCCAATTTAACAATATACACTTGCCGACATCAAGTGTACTTCTTTCAAATTAACAATTTAACAAATTTTAATAATGGGACATCAACACCTAAGTAAGAGAGCAGCTTCAAAGAAATAGAAGCCCCCTTTTTTTTAGATAGATGCAGGCAATAAAGCCCGACTGAAGGACAATGAAGAACCAATCTTGCTTTACATAATTAAGGGCATAGCCCATCTAATCCACCATTTCCATTATCTTGCATTTAAACCCTAATAACTTTAAACAAATCCACCATTATCATTATATAGCGTTTGAACCCTAATAACATTGAATAAAACCGCCATTATCATTATATTGCAATTAAAACCTAATAATCATTAAAATCCAATGGTATGAGCATATTATATCGCATTGAAACCCTAATAGCTTTAATAATCCACCATTATCATTTGTTGCAATTAAACCCTAATAATCATTAAAAAAATCCATCATTATCATTTATATTGATGTTTAACCCTACTAACATTGAATAAATCAACCATTATCATTATATTGCAATGAAACCCTAATAATCATTAAATAAATCCACCATTATCATTATATAGCCGCTTAAAACAAGAATAGCATTAATTCAACAAAGTTAACATGGCTTCTTACGCATCATCATGATATTGCGTTTTTAACAATAAAATCCCAAAACAAAACGTGGCCATATTGCATCCTTGATTATTGCATTTCGGCTTTATGCATCATCGGGTATGTTACATTCAAATAAAAATGGCATTAATTGAGACAAGTAGCATGGCTGCTTACGCATCATCAATTTGATATTTGATACTAAATGATAGAAATGAGGTTATCATTAAACTCATCATTAAAACTTAGACTCTAGGGTTCTCAAGATCTTTGGACAGCGTGCAGGTCAGAGCTGCATAAGGGAAGGGAAACGCGTGTGCCGATGCACCGATGTTTTGAGGAGACGAGTTACGTAAACCGATATACTTTACTCTTTCGACATTTTAATCCTTACCGCCTAAGATTGTTGGGGCTTACCTCTAAAATCTGCGTAGATGGTGGTCACGCATGCAGCTTCATTGATGTATGGTATCGATTGTGTATTAGGCATTGCCCAGATTGGTGGTGTCAGACATTCTGGATTTTGTATGGTGAGTCTTTATGATCAAATTCGGATAAGCGTAGTTGTTGTCTTGCTCAGTATTCCGATCACCGTTTCTTGAGATTTGTTGCTCGATTAAACATATCTTCTATGATGCGTTGATCAACATTCAGAATACCTACTCTAATTAGGTTGTTGACTTTTTCAAAGGGCTACTGAATATATAGGTATAAATCCATTTTACATTATATGCAGGCTCACGACTATGAAGCCTTGATCCATGAGCCAAGCATAAGCGGAAGAAGTCAATGCACAAATAGAAGCATGCTTAACCAAGGGCATATAGCAGTGATCCATCCGAAGAGACCATGTCCATCCAGATGACCATCTGAGAAAACTAATTAAACTTATGCAGCGAAGATGCGCTGTAGCTCAAATCCACCAACCGTAGGGGCCTTCTCAAGAATACCCGATTCGGTTTTACGATTTTGCCGTCGGATTATGTCGGCCTCCCGCAGGCAAACCATGTAAAGACAATACTATGAAGAAATTGGTATCTTGCATTGTAATGAGCCCGATGCTTCATATAAAATCCAGTGAAGTGCTATGAAACAAACCTCCTACCTTTGGAATTAATCTAGGAATCAGGATATACCTTATGGTTAAAATTGAAACTTTAATAGCATGCAATGTTTTCACGTTGATTTCCCCTTATGCCGGTACATTGTCATTATCAATGACACGAATAATCCAGGAAGAGATATATTGTGGGTATCCATAGCAGTAGCGGATAGAGGGTACCAAATGCCTTTGTGGATATGGGGCGTTGGGTTAAATTGGTTTTATTTTGTGTAATTGGTTTTCACATGTTGCAGCACTTGATTTCAATTTACCAACTCGTTTTGTGTTTTCCCAATCTCATACATTCAGCCCGATCCTTTACCTAATAATAAGTTATGTTGATCGAAAGTTTAACCTATTCCAACCAACAACAATACACCAAAATTATTATCCGAGAAGTTGTCCTACCCTCATATCAAATGCAAGCGGCTTAACACTTTTATTTCGTAGAAATATATATATCCACCGTTGTTGTTTTAAAACTAGTTGGCCAGGGTTATTATAAAATTTGCCGTCATTAATTCACTTGGGGTATAGTTAGAGTCTTTTGAGCTCTTGATCAAAACCGAACTGGTTCTTTCATACCGCGAGGCAGATGTCGTTATCTTGAGTTGGGAGTTTCCATAGCAGATTTGGGGCCACATTTTGCGAGGAGTTGGAAAGAGGTGTACTAAGTGGAATTAGATGGTAATATTTTAAACACATTTTAACCCGGAAAGGCGTCTGAGAGGTGTGAGAAATTACGATCAAGAAGGAGGAAATCAGAAACCTCCAACTGATTACAAAGAAGTGTCGATGCAGGTAGGGATGGGGTCTCAATAGAATTATTGAGGAATCACGGTCCTTGATTGGATTTTTGATAAATGTCGGTATGCATGGCTTTGAAAACCACGAAGAGATGGCCGGACAAAGATGGGTGGTATGCCGGTTCGTTCCCAATGAGAAAATGTTATAACGCATTCCCTATCAAATATTAATAGTCCACCATACATTATTGATCCATCATATAATTTCCCATTCAAATTCATAACACAGGCTGATTCGGCATTGGGTGAAGGTTCAAACCATTTTTTTTTAAGAATGAACCAAGGGATGGAGCGGTACCGAGATGTCCGCCATTTTTCCCAGCGATTATCAATAAAAATTCATAAAATCAATGGCGCACCTTCCTGGGTGGGTAGCGGTAGAGTAAGGGTTTTATTAGTCACGCTAATATCTATTAAGCTACAGTTCTCATACACGATTAGCTCTTTATCCATGAAACTACAAGTTGCATAAGCCATTAACTATAGTTTATAAATATACCGCCTTAGGGTGAAAACCCAGTTACATGCATTGTCATAGCAGCTCTTGCAGCAATGTTTCTTGTGCTCTCGACTCCGATCCACGCTTTACCCGATAGCGAAGAACCCTTGGTTTACCTCCAATTAAGCCTTGAGTACTCTTCTTCCCCTCGATGAGCATAGGGGGCCACGCACAACCAGGAGAGCGGCTAGCTCTATTTCGCCTCAGGCTATTTCTACTCGTCTGCTTGCAGGGTTTCAGCTCCTACGGTCGATTAGGATCTCTATTCTCGGCCTTAACAATGCAATCTCAGCAAAGGTCCCTCCAGCACCTCCTCTTTTCCTTTATTCAAACTCAAACCCTAATTCTTGTTTCTTGGGTTTCCCCCACTTTCCTCTTTATTTTTTCTTTTTAGTTTAGAATTGAACATATTTCATTTTATTTTTCTTTTCAAAATTCAAGGGTATGTATGCATTTTTTATTTTCCTTTTTCACATGCTTAACTTATTTATTTATAATTTGTTTGCATATAAATACACCTTATATATTTTCATTTTCTATTAATAAACACGCCCATTCCATCATTTAATTTACCATTAAATATATCTGTATATTAGGTTAATAGAAATTAAAGTGATGGAAAAACAATTTAAAGGAAAGTATTTTACAAAAGCGGATAAAGAGAGGATTCTGAGGGATGGCGATATAGTCATATGAACTATATAGACAAATGGGAGTTGGATACTGGAAGATCTAGGCGTGGAGGATAGTTTTATTAAGTGACGAATTTAAAGGATAAAGGTGGTGAGTTTTTTGTTTTTCTTCTTTTTTTTTTGAATTTACATTTATTAGAATACACACTAAATTCCAGTGGTTTCTTGAAGGTCTTAGGCTTGGGGTTTTGATTGAGCTAGAGCGTCGATTAGTTAAGGAGTAATTCTTAGGGTTTTATTGAGGTCTTGAGACTTAGGGCTAATTAGAGGTGACTCCATCGCCACCTTTACATGGCGATTGCCTTGATTTTCCATCAAGGTGCCACTGCATACAGAATTTCTTTTGGCAGCGATGCCCTTGGGTCGTGTTCTCAAGTGTGCCCCTCGCCTCTAGAATTTCTTTTGGCGGCGTGCCCTTCAGGGTGCACCACGTTCTCAAGAGATTTTTCATGTTGGAGTTTTCTTAAATGCGGCGTACCCCATCCGGAGTCTGCGTGCTCAAAGGTTACCACTTCGCCGGCCAGACCAGTTGGTAGACCCTCGCAACCCACAGGTAAACACTCGCCGAGGGTGAACAGGAGACTAAGGCTCTAAGGAATAAAGCCCCCACCTTAATGCGCGCCCATTAGAATCGCCATTGGCCCGGTATCATGAGTTGTCCCTCCGCGACATCGTGGGTCCTCGAACTAGGTAATTGTTAACCTACGATTCGGGCGCAGCCGAGTGCCCTGAAGTAGGCAGTGGCGGGGGCTGCTGTCACCCTCTCCCTCAACCTCTACAATGCGTGTGCTGGCCCCTTTACTCCAGCGTAGAAATTGACGAAGCTATCGTCGACTGCATCACTGTATACATGTCAGAAATGTCAACATCAGGATCATCAAATCAAATGAAACATCACCGTAAATATATCAACTTAGAAACGCCACGACAGTTGGGAGTCAAGGGGTCTGGAATACCTGCATCCTCAAGGTCAAAAAAAAAAACCCTGCACACTCAAAAACTGAGTCAATAGCACCCATCACATCAAATAGTAACACATCATGTCATCTATCCCGATCATCATAATCAAATATAAAGGTCTAACACCAGAAAGGGTCCAGATCACTTGGTCGGTGGCTATAGATATCAAAATGATACGCCGGTCGTGGAGGCGGGATGTACATACAAAATGATTCACATAAAATCGCTTGGAAGTAAATCGATCTTGGCGCCTTTCCAAATTTTATATGTTAATGCTCATAAAATTATTTGTAGCGACCCAAAATTATTTTTGGATCCGTATATGGAATGTATTTGGATAATGAAATCAAGCCATGGTCATATCTGTATCAAATATTTGGTAATAGAAACTTGTGAAACAAAAGAAACCTAAATTAATAACCTAGGTATGAATAGAAACAAAAGAAGCTAAAAATAAAAAATGATTTAAAATATTTTTTTTTATAAACAATGTTTGTTTATAACATTGTTTATAATTTGCTTTTCAAATATGATCTAGAAGCTTCCAGAGTTAATGGAGAAAATATTAATTTTTCTTTACAAAATCAAACAAATAATAGATAATTCTTTGATTATTATTATTTTGAAATGAGATAAAATGAAAATAATTTAATTAATTAATATCGCAAATGATTTTCCTTGAAAAGGAAAAAAAATCCTAAAAGCATTGTTATTTGATGAAATTGTTAGACACATTATTCAAAATAGTCAAACTTATTAATGAGAAAAATAATGAACCGCGTCATATGAATTTTTAAACGTAAGTATAATTAATATCACCAAATGATTTCATGAAAATGAGAAACCAACCAAGATATTATTTGATGAAGTATTGAACACATTATTCAAAATAGTCAAACTTGCTAATGAGCAAAATAATGAACACGTAATCATAATTTAAACGAAATTAAACATTTGATAAAAATTAATGTTTTTGTTTAAATTGAGATTTTTATGCTCGTTTCTAACTTTTGACATATATTGTTTTAATGAATATATCATACTATAGTGAATGTCTTAAGTTTGTATCAAAGCAAGACAAGGTATGGAACTATTTGAAAAGGTTGATTCTGTAGCTCATTATAATTATCAAGATTCTAACGGGGGCCTTTTAAATTTTGTAAAACATTTAGGGGGAGTTGTTGGGGCCAATAGGCTATCATTGGGATCATTTATTAGAGTAGTTAAGAGAACGAGAACCATTTTAATACCCAAATTCTAGTGAAGCTATCAATAGGGTAGAGAGGTACATAGCATGCCTGAAAAGGTATGGTATCACTCAGATTGACTTGAAATTCCATTTTCCTATAATATGGTGCCCTACACCCCAATATCAACAGTTGTACAAGTGTAGGGTACATGAAGAGAATAGGTTTTGGCAGATCATTGAGAGGAAAAGGGGATACTACTCAAAAAATGAGAATGGTTATCCTTCTTACAATATCAACAACCTCCATAGGACTCATGCATACATCAATTTTGATTCAGAGTAATTATTGAGGTTGACTAAGGTCAAACAACAACTTCATTAAGGGAGAAATGATGAGTCCTTGTTTTGGCATGTTTATTACCCTGATTCTCCTTTCTTTTGC
>SNQJ01S0197007.1:0-17337 GCA_010110895.2 Picea sitchensis
GCATATGGTTGAGGTATGTTCCATGGTTATCTCTTTCTGTTATTTGTTTCATACACACATATCAACACATCTAAAAGGTAGATCAACAAAGTATTTGACGAAATACCTCACTCAAAAAAAGTTTTAAAAAGGCACCAAAACAGTGATGATCCTTGCATAATGGCTTGGGATCATTACACATAAATAATTTCCAAAAGCTTGGAAGGATAAGAAACAAGAACGAATGAACCAACGGAATAAAGGATACCAACCAGCTCCTTATCATAACGCAACAAAAATATTTCCCAGAAAATATTTTCATTCCAACAATCCAAATACGCAAGGCAGCGATAAACCGATAAATCTGAGAACAAAGAAGTTTGGGGACAGTCCCCGCGAACCATTAAAGTGTTGGGAATGTGGATAACCTCATCTAAGGAGGAAATTTCCATGTTTAAATTCAACAAACAGAACTGTTTTTCATAATTTACAGGAAGCCTCGACGGTGGGTGATGTGGGTAGAAGATTACATCGAATCAATGCAGTCGTAGATGGTCGGCAAGCTGACCACCAGTCCTCTGTGGTGGAAATTGAAGGTAAAGTCAATAACACCAAAATTTTTGTTTTAATTGATCATGGAGCTACGTTAAGTTATATCACTCCTGGTGTAGTACAGTCAAATAAACTTAAGAAAATGAGACACGCAAAATCATTGCTGGTACAACTAGCAACATGAACTAAAACAAAAGTGGTTGATTTTATTTCTGATTATGAGTTCAGTTTAGATGGTCAAAACATAAGAACAAATTTGAACATTCTACCACTAGGATCATATGATGTGATTATCTGAATGGACTATTTAGAAAAGCACAAACCAATACTAGATTTTTATGCAAAGACACTTACGTATAAAGACGAAAACGAAAATGACACTACTAGGATAGTCCAAGGTATAGAAAAACCAATATTAGTTAGACAAGTTTCAGCAATGCAAATTAAGAAATGCATGAGAAAAGGGTCTCAAGTTTACGCCATCCAAGTAACAAACCTGTTAGGAAAAGAAGATAAACCCAACTTGGAAGACTTTGATGTTCTACGTGAATTTAGAGACGTGTTTGTTGACAAAATACCTGAATTACCCCTAGAAGGGAAATAGACTTTTCTATAGACCTACTACCTGGTTCAGCCCCTATCTCTAAATCACCTTACCAAATGAGTTTGTTGGAATTGATAGAACTAAAAATTCAGCTACATGAATTGTTGGACAAAGAGTTTATTAGACCGAGTGTTTCACCATGGGGAGCACCAGTCCTCTTTGTGAAAAAGAAATATGGTACTCTAAGACTATGTATAGATTATAGAGAATTGAACAAAATGACTATTAAAAACAAGTACCCCTTACCTAGGATAAATTATCTGCTCGATCAAGTAGGTGGGGCAAAGATCTTTTCAAAGTTGGATTTACGATCCGGATATCACTAAGTTAGGATAAAAGATGAGGACATAAGCAAAACAACTTTTCAAACAAGATATGGACATTACAAATTTGTAGTTATACCTTTCAGACTCACTAACGCGCCAGCCACATTTATGTGTTTAATGAACATTATTTTTAGTGAGTATTTGGACAAGTTCGTATTGGTATTTATTGATGACATTCTGGTATATTCTAAAACAGAAGAAGAACACAAATAACACTTAAGAATAGTTTTGCAAACTTTAAGGAAGCACCAACTATATGCTAAATTTGATAAGTGTGATTTTTATAAGAAAAAGATACAGTACCTAGGACATGTAATATCTGCAAAAGGTATTGCAGTCGATCCTAAGAAAATAAGTGTTGGTTGTGGAGACTGATTATCTTCCTGATTTAGAGGTCTTTTACTTTCATCCATGTTTATACCCCATGAAGTATTTACACCCCAGAAGTATGTACACTCTTCCACGTGGGGGGTCTAGGGGCAAGCGGCCCCCCAGCGGGGGTTCAAGGGCAGTGTCCCTTGATGGGGGTTCAGGGGCGAAGCCCCCGAAGAAAAAATTGCCTTGTAAAAGTATATTGTAATTTCATTGTAAATCTGGACCGTTCATTATAAGGTCCTAGATCTAACGATAGAGATTATGTTAGGGTTTTTTTCCCTAGAAGGCAACCCTCTTTTATGAGGGAAATGTATTGCAGCTATGTATGTTGGTGAGTATTGCATTCTGAGAGAGGAGATTGTGAGAGAAATAAGATGAAGTTACAACGGGTTTTGTTGTAGGTTGTATCCCTTCATTTTGCTGGATAATAATAAAGAAAGGACCTGACAATTTCTCTGGTGGATGTAGCCTACACTGGGTGAACCACGTAAATCTATGTCTCTCTTGTATTGTGTATCTTATGTGTTTTATTTCCGCATTTGTTTTATTTTATTGCTCCGTGGTCATGTTTTTCTAACAATAAGGGCCATTATGGAATGGGTAGTACCAAAGGATGTAGCAGACATCTATTCATTCATGGGAATCACCAAATATTACTGCAGATTTATAGAGGGATTTTCCAAAATTGCTTACCTTATCACATTGGTGCAAAAGAAAGGGACCAAGTTTAACTGGTCACAGAAATTTCAAGACAGTTTTAATAAGTTAAAGGAATTGTTAACAACCGCACCCATTTTAAAGGTACCAGATCCGGACAAAGACTTCATCGTCTGTGTAGATGCGAGTAAAGAAGGAATAGGTGGTGTCCTAACCCAAGAAGGGCATGTTATTTGTTATGAGTCTAAAAAACTAAAGGAACACGAGCATAAATACGTCGCTCATGATTTAGAATTGGAAGTTGTAATACATGCCTTAAAATGTGACGACACTACATAATGGGAAGAAAGTTTCTATTATTGACTGACAACAGCAGTGTGAGATTTTTGTTTAGTCAGCCAGATCTTAATGCAAGGCAAGCAAGGTGGCTAGCCTTCTTGAGGGAATTTGACTTTGAGGTAAGACATATCAAGGGTAAGGAAAATAAAGTAGCAGATTCTTTAAGCAGAAGAGTCCATGGGTTATTTGAAATAAATGTCAGCAGGGCATAAAGTAATCTGGAACAGAGAATAAAGACTGTAGGTAATAACGATGAAAATTACACTAATACAGTGGAAGAATTACAAAACACTACAAAAGATTCAAATAAAATAGAGTTGAGTATTGATTAAAATGGCCTACTACGATTTAAAAACAGAGTATACATACTAGATTCGACAGAGTTAAAATTAACAGTTTTGGATGAAATGCATAAGAAACCATATTCTGGTCATCCAAGATACCAGAAAATGATAACAGTACTTAGAAAATTATTTTATTGGCCTAACATGAAGGGCGAAACAACATAATACTTAGCTAAGTGTCAAGATTGTCAGCAGGTAAAAGTCGAACACCAACATCCAGCCGGAATGGAAATGGGAGACTATATCGCTGGACTATATTACAGGTTTGCCTAAAACTCAGAAACATAATGATTCTATTATGGTGGTAATTGATAAACTCAGTAATTATGCACACTTTATTCATGTAAAGTCTAATTTTAAAGCTATTAACATCGCTAAAATATTCATGAAAGAAATTTTTAGACTTCATGGTATTCCTAAAATGGTGATTTAGGATAGAGACGTAAAATTTACATCTGTTTTTTGGAAAGAATTGTTTGCAGGGATAAATACTAATTTGACTTTCAACACAAGTTATCATCCCTAGACAGATGGATAGACTGAATGAACAAACCAAATCATAGAATATATGCTCCGCATGTACATAAGAACAAAACCAAGCAAGTGGGAAGATTACCTGCACTTGGTAGAATTTGCATATAACAATGGGTACCAAACTTCGGCTAAATTGAGCCCCTTTGAGGTATTGTACTACAGAAGTTGTACGACTCCAATCAGCTGGGATAACCCAGTTGACAGACTCATGGTTGGACCAGATATGCTCCAAGAAATGGAGAATACAGTAATAAAGGTGCAACAAAACTTAAAAGAGTCACAGGACAGACAGAAGAGTTATGCGGACCAGAAGAGAAGACACGTGGAATTTCAAGTGGGAGACCATGTTTACTTAAAAGTCAAAGCCCATAAAAGTTCACTGAAGTTAGGAAACTGTGCCAAGTTGGCACCCAGGTTTTGTGGTCCCTTCGAGATGCTAGCTCAAATTGGACCCTTAGTGATCAAAATCTGGACCAAGGGTCAAAATTTTGCTCAAAATGAAAAGTTCTCGAAATTTCCTCAAAACGAATGAGTGTGTAGCCCTCATCGTCACGAACCCAATGCAACTCATTTGGGTTCAAACGGAAGTCAGATGAGTGAGATATCGCGTTCTGTTCGAATCGTCAAACAAGTAAAAAAAATTGTGCTGACTGTACAGTCCGTACAGTCTGTACGGATACTAACGTGGAAGAGGTTGTATGATGACATGGAACTATGTACGATGAGGTGGCAGTTGGTGATGTGGCATTCATTTATTGGCATATTATGGATGAATCCTGTTGTGACACGTGACATCTTTTTGGTCAAGTGGTTTGGTGCCACGTGGCCCAGTCGTGGGATGCCACGTGGCACCCTGTTATTGGTTTGGATGTTTGGTTAAAATTTTATGGAGTCCACTGGATTCAACCCCGTAACCTCCACGTAGGATGCAATGACTTGGCAAAGGCCACCCGACCGGTGCGCCACACAACGTTACTTGTTATATATATGATTTTATATTTATTTAAAGTTGATTATGTGTTGAGTTAGGGCACGTCCAGGCTGGGGCTTAGCCCCAGCCCTCGGTCACATAAACCATACCATATGACCCTGTCCTTTGCGCATAGGATTTGTTTTTTTAAAACGGTTACAATGTCCGCCACTTGTCGTTTATTCATTCGTCCTTGAAACAGAGCCCCTTTTGCGCTAGCGCGAGGTCACATGGTGACCCTTATGACCACAGTCTTCGCAGTTAGGGGATAGGCGCACCCATAACCATCCTACAGTTATGCACTGATGCTAGGTTTTAGCACGAGTTTGAGAGCGTGTTCTAGTTTGGATGCCCAGAGGTGCGTTTTGGCGAACCAGAGACAACAAGCTTGAAGGAAGAAAATGGCAAGAGGCCTAACTTCTTCAATTTTTGGCCAAATGAGGTGCCGAAAAATACCAGATAGGGGTTTTTGGATGTTCTGAATCCATTGGCACTATTTTCAAAGCCAGTTGAAGACTTATTTTGCAGGTTTTTCACCATTGAAATTTTAGAGAGCTCTAAGGAGCTTGAATCCCTCATTGATTAAGGTCATGATCAGATGTGCACAAGTCTGTTTTTTGTTATGCTTTGAACACATTGGGATAGGTTTCAGATCCATTTGATGACTTTTACAGGTGTTTTTTCCACAAATAATCTCAGGGAAGCTCAAGGCCACATGTAGAAGAGGTCATGCCTAGATGAGCCATGATCCGTTTTCAAAGTTCTATTAGTCATTTTGGGGGTTTTTATGTATTCAGAACCCAATGGTATAGTCATTATTTCCATTGGAGTTGAGCAGCAGCTTGTAAAATAATCTTTGACAAATTAATCCCAAAGATCCAAGTCCATTGATGGAGGCTCAAGGAGATGTAGCCCAGAGAGGGGTGAACTCCTTTATCATCTCGTTATTGTTGTGAGTTTGATGGTTTATTTGCTGCAAGTTATGTTTGATGTGTATTTATTTAAAGAACATATTTAACCATTTAAAAGAACATTTCCGCACACCTGAACATTTAAAAGAAGATGCATGAATTTGGCACATAATTTATCTTGCATATTTTAACACATTGAGCGAGGTCCTGTAAAGTTTATTTTAATGAAGTAGAGGGTGCTTGCATAGCATAACAAGTCAGCCCACTATTTTCAGATCACTTAGCATACCAACTTGCACTTCCAGCCAATCTAAAAATTCGTAATGTATTTCATGTTTCTTTGTTAAAAAATTATGTTCATGACCCTACTCATATGATCGATTGGAACTTAGTGCAGGTGGAACCAGAAGGAGAGTTCCAAGCAGAACCCATATGTATTCTAGAGTGGAGAGAAATAACACTTCAAAATTGAGTCGTCCCTCAGGTAAAGGTGCAATGGAAGAACTTTATCCCGGAGGAGGCCACTTGTGAGTTGGAGGGAGATTTGTGGAAATATCATCCAATCATGTTCCAAGAACAGAATGAACACCGAGGGCAGTGTTGTATTGAAGGGGGAAAGGATGTAACATCCCCCAAAATAAATTATTTTTGAGTTTGCAATTTCATAGGAAATTTATTCCATTTTTGGTAAATTCGAAATTGGAATTTTTTTGCCATTTATGGCAATTCCGAATTTCGAATTTGGTTAATTGTAATTAATGATTATAACTGTTGGGAAGAGATCTGATTTGACCCAACTAAATAATTGACTATGATACAAAATATTTTATAATTATTGTAGGAGGACAAATGGAACAACCATGTTGAAATCCGTTGACCATGACTCCATGAGTGGGGAACATGTTGGAACTACCTCAAAGATGATTATTACAAGTGGAAAATCATGAATTTCTCCATTGGCAGCCCCTGAAAATAAGGGATTTGGAAAGATGTGAAAATTCCAAAGGGGAAAAATACCAAGGCATTTTGTTTTTGGATATATAGCATATGTGAGGAGGCGGGACACTATTGAGTATGCGGGGAAATTTCATTGATATCTTGTTGTTATGAACACTACTTGTTGAGTTTGAAGTGAGGGGAAAATTGCTGAAGATGAAGGTCATTTTCTAAGGAGGATTTTTGAGTTAGCCCTCATGGATTCATGGTCAGGCTAGCAGGTGAACTAGACAAGTGATTTGGTTGTCCTGTTCTTAGGTTGGGAGGAACGTGGTTGTTCCCTTTGTCTCCCAGTATACTGATTCAGATATGTTATCTTCTCCATCTCTGTTTGAATGATTAAATCACTGGTGTAGTGCATCTATTAATTCTGAATTGATATAATAACCTGGGTGAAATCTGTTCGATTGTATGAAGCATAAAAACTGACAGAATGCCTTACAAATTTAATTATGAGTAACTCTTTACTGTAGGATTAAATTATGAATGAATCCTATAATTTTTCTTTTATTTGTTATGATAGTTGAAAGGTTATGCATGGTTAAATTTTGGAAGAAATCATTTCTGTAAACTAGATTACTGTAGGGTAAATTTCCAGTGCATCGAAATCCCTTATGCAGAACTATCTATGTATAAATGGAATTGAAACTAAGTTTATATATGGGTGTATTTATATTTCTGTAAGTAAATCTTAGATTTATAATATTGCTCAAGACCTCCATTTCCGCATAGCATTGAATCAAAACTAGTACGAAACGCTATTTATTCCATGATATATTTATATTACATATAGGAAGATACATGTCTATTTACTGTTAGCGATCTGCGTAGACATTATAGAAGAAAATTAGGGTAGGTTGATGTTGTAACGAAATTATATATATATATATATATATATATATATATATATATATATATATATATATATATATATATATATATTTGTTCCTATACTATGTAAATAATAAATTGTTCTAAAAGATATGTAACTACAACTGTATAAATTAAATGTTGTATGTAGGAGACCAATAAATTTCTCTTGAAATAGAGAAGTTGAAACCTCTTATGCATTCATATAATATGATACATGTTGAAATTTTCCTATCCATAGCAACTGTATAAATGAAATGTTGGATGTAGGAGACCAATAAATTTCTCTTGAAATAGAGAAGTTGAAACCTCTTATGCATTCATATAATACGATACGAGTTGAAATTTTCCTATCCATAGTAACAACAACAATTCATTTCTTTTTCAATATAAATCGAATACAATAAAATAGAGGAGTACCAATAACTCTATTGATATAAGCTAAATTATGGGAAACATATTAGTATCGGAACAGTCAAATTGAATAAACATAATTGATATGCCTTGGCTTCATTATTTCAATTCTAATAGTAATCGGTGCTCAAAAATCAAGAGACAGACTCGCTATGATTAAGCATATCATTCCGAGTACATATGACCAGAACCGTAACTCAATATTAAAGAAATTTATTACATATCTTGACCAGACTTAAAATCAAACGTGGATCCAATAATTATGCAAGTACTGGTGTTATTCCAACAGTGGAAACACTACCACAAGAGGGGATTACACTTCAACAAAACAATACTGAAGTCGAGACAGAGCTAATTATAACTGAAAAAATGGATGGGACCACGATCTCCGTTTTTCTAGAACCTGTAGAGTTAAGTTTTAGAGATGATGGGTTCAGAACCCGAATACCTTTTGCGTCGAAGATAGGGGTGGGTATCCTGAACTTGCACAGGCTAAAGCTCTACAAAAGTGTACCCTGTAATTGTTAGCAATTTATATGAAGGAAAGGTAACATAAACATCAACAAGATGATAATTGTTAACAAACAAAATATTCCAGAGAGACACTCATCTTTTGGCATGCAGGCTCGTATCGTTTCCTTGTCGCTTGCTGGTTGGATAGACGTCCAGGCTGAGGGAGAATGGTGCAGTAACTCCTTGATGCGTACCCTCGCATCAACAGGGCCCATCATTAGTGAATTATACCCAATCTTTAAACGAACAAAGCTAACAAGAGGGAAAACATTTTTTTTACACGAGTCAACGAACTTAAATAAAATGAAATAGTCAACATTACTACTTTTCTTTAACATACAAATGGTATAAGTCATTATGTGCGAAGACATACTATAAACCTTTCATGCTAAACCGAGACTATACCTAACTATCGAATTTAATCCCTTCCAGAATCAAGTTGCAGAAAGTAATGATAAATCAACAGTCAAAACAAAGATTTACATAACCACACCCCGATAGGTCGCATTGAAACATGTAGTATTATTAACACAAGAAAATTACGGTTCAAATATACTTCGACGAAGGAAAAAATTCTTTTCAAATTAAACACAGAACTATCAACTCAAGTGTCACATGTTGTAAGGTAGTTCTCTATGAATTGTTCGAGAGCACATTAGACAGATTTATTGATTATACCAAATAAGAATGCTTTAGTCTTTAATGAAACTTTCCTTTGTAAGGACCAATTAAGAGTCTCATTAAAAGTATCGATGGGTGGACTCACCCTTCGCGAAGAGAAAGAACAAGAAACAATATAAGGTGTTACACACAGGGTATGTAGTCAAATCTAACAAAACCTCTTAAGCATTCAATACTGGGCCTCGATGTGCAACCACAGGATAAGATCGTGAAATAATAATGATATTAGAATATAATGAAACCCTAAGTTGCATTTTACCAAGGAGACTAAACTGGAAAATCTCCTGAGATTGGGATGAGGATGTGGGGTGTTGTGACCTTCGAGAAAACCGAGACGGAAATAAATGAATAACCCAAAATTGTTTCAGAACATGAATAATCCCGAAGGATTTCATGCATTAACGATGAGGGGAGGATGTAAGTAAACTCTATAACAGGAACTACAGAATGAAAATGACTTTCACCATAACGAATCTCCGAGAGTCTACTCTTTTGATTAAAAACATGATAGCCTCTTAAAACTTACCAGGTAGACATATATTATTGACTGGTTCGCTGAGCAACAACCTCTGGAACGATAGTTTCCACACGCCGTAGGAACAACACATAGAGCCTTTTTTAGAGTGTTCACAATGAAAAGGAAAAAACTCGCCTAATTCTAAGAGGAGCTTGCACTATGTAGAGTAAATGTCGAAGGTACGGGGTTGGTCGAGCCATGTGCTAGGGAAGATTTGGCACAATGGGATTAGAGTAAGGTCAGGTGGAAAGGCCATCAAAACTTGTGCATACAGGACCTCCATTATTCACAGCATAAGGGTCTTAACTTTCTCTGACAGGTACATCTCCTACCCTTAATAACCGAAAATGAAAAATTAATGACAGTCACTTTGAGAAGCGACTAGTCAGGACTAGTTAGGTGCTAACTTCTTCATCTCAGTTAGTCTATCGTCATTGATTTATTTTGGGTAAGTTAAAACTTAGTTAAGACTTAGTTGAACAAATTTTTCACGCGAGATTTTCCTTACCTAAACCTTTATAAGCATAGTGACTAGAAGAACCTTAACCATGAATGAATTCACAAGGAAAGTCTGTTTAACGACTCAAACCTTTTCGAAGAATGTTACCAACTCATAATATGCCATGTATATTCTATCTAGGGTATAAATCCCGATGAAATTTTCCTTGTGGTAGATGTTTCATTTTAAGACCAAATGGTACAGCCTTGTGCACAAGAATAATGAATCATATCTTAAAGGAGAATTTAGGACTACAAGTCCTATATATATAAACTACTATATAGATAGATATATCTTTAAATATGTGTTGAATAAAGGTGACAAAACTTTTAGAGAGTTACTCTTATTAAGTTTTAAGTTAGTTTGGTAACGATTGTCATCGTATGGCAGATGTAATATATACCTATGATTAGAAAAAACATTACCACCCCTTCGCTATGAATCTATTAAATTGGAATGGAGATTAGTGTCCCATAGAAAAAAAAAATTATGTCAAATTTGAGGTACATTACACTTTCACTCTGTATTTTTACAGTCTTGTACATTTCGCTCATTAATAGAAATTGTGTATTACTGTATCTTTGTGTTTATGGTTATATCTCTGATAAATCTATATTATATTATTGGATATTTGATATATTTTTGTACATTTCATTATTATGTCCTCGCTCTCATTTTGTGCCAAAAATAATCTGGATCAGTGGTATCAAAGCAGGCTTCTCTTGATCATTTTTTCAGTGCATGTCCCCGAGGAGGTCCGAGTATAGAAAGTTGGGTATAAAGATTATCTCTCTTGAGGAAATTCTCTCTCATATGCCCAAGAAACCCTCCATGGCGGAAGAAAATAAAAACGATGGAGCAAAATATTTTATTAATATGTTGCTTGAGCAAGCTCTCATGGGACAGAGGGATGAAATGATGGAGAATTTTTCCCACATCCTTCAACGCCTATTGATAAAAATAGGAGTATCTTCATCAAGTGACCTCTTTGGAGGAGCCTCGCCTTTCAAGGTACAAGTTAATTTTGATATTCTCATATTTGAAGGACAGATAGATGCGAATGCCCTAGAAAAATGGTTAAATCTACTAGAAGATTATTTCTCTGTTCATAATTTCACATCCGCACTCCTTAAGGCTCTCCCCAATGCCAAATGATGTAGCACACGCCCGCAAGCACGTCCGCTCACAGGATCTTCTCTTTCCCCTCGGCCCGAAGACCTTTAACGTTCTTCTATTTCCCTGTCGGGAAATCTGTACCCACAGAACTTTTCGCGTGATCCCCTCTCTACACTCGGAGGATCGGACTTCACAACTTCGCGAGGTCAGTGGTTGAGCATTGTACCCTCGAGTCCCCGAAACCCGACGACAGTCAACGCTGACCTTCCCTTCTTATTCAGAACTTTTTTTATCACGATTTCGCCACTTGCGATATCGAGCAACTCGGTACTCCGACTCCTAAGTCTCGATATGCTGATTACCCAACACACGTGCGAGTTGACTTTTCAACGCCCTTCACTCCATTGGCATTTCGGAGTTTGCAATATTGTGAATCCTGATGTGGCGATTTCGGCACTTCTCGCTACAAAACCCCGATAAGGCGTGACACCTGTCCACGTCACCAACTCATGTGACCCCACACTGTTTGTGTAGCCGTCGGGATATCGTGATTTTTCGATTTTCGTTGCAATACTATGGAGTTTCAACCTGCGAAACCTCGATATGCGACTTCGCATATAAATCCAATGGTCCTCGTGACTTGGATCTATGGCTCTATCCCTCCTAATCTTTTAACCTCTCGAGAATACGTCGTTGTATCTCCCCTGCACCTTTGTGAGATCTGACGATCCACGGGATGTCACGAATTCTCCTCAGAGAATACCGACCGTTCGTTTCTCCTGATGAATTCTACGAAATGAACCAAATACTCCTCCTCGAAGAATTTTCTACCTGCACACTACTTGCGATGCTTGTTTAAACACTTCACGGCACAAACTCCATGTGCTTCTCTTGGTGATTACTCGAAGGTCCTATACCTCCTAAGATTTTCCCAACTCTGAATCCCTTAGAGAACCTTGCACGCACTCCTTGCGGAAGAAATTCAACAACTTCCAAGTGTTGAATCTTCGACTCTGTGCACACCTGCAGCAACAGTCCTTCAATCTCTCACTCAGGTTCGTAACCCTGAACTTCACTTGGCCTGCGCACTCCTTGCACGACTCCTGTGCCCAACTACACTACTAGGTGAATGAAAACAAAAGTTAAACTACCTGAGCCCTTTGTTAATGCACTCCTTGCCGACACTTCGACTGCACTCCTTGCAAGAACTCTAGGTCAGATAGAGAAAAAATTGAAACTCATTCCTTCTCCCCTTCAAAATTCAAACTCAAACATGAAATCATATACACAGCATATAAAAGAAAATGTATATCTGGAAGAAACATTCATGAGCATATCATTCAACGTACATGCACAGAGAACAAACACGACACCATGAATTTGAATCAAAGCTTTCTTCTATTAATCCAAATATCTGTACATGGATGTTCTTACACAACTCTCTTCTTTCTCTTGCTCAAATTCTTCCTCCAGTTACAATGCACAATGAGGGTATCTATATCTCGTTTCCCTCTTGCGCTCTCAAACAGTCTAATCTAGAATTAAATTCTATCTACCTGCATTAACTATATTAAATGTCATCTACCTACTAAGGACGAGAGCTTAAAGGCTCAAGGTCCGGTTACAATATACAAGTGCACTTCATTAAATTTCCACATTAATGTTCGCGCAACAACGTCTAAGGTGATTTTCAAAATTTGTGCTGGAGCTTGTCCACCTGTCCTCCGCTTCCGCGTTGGCTCGCTTGATGTGTTGGCGATGCTCCTGCATCATACTCCCTCGCTTGAAAATTTTCATGGGATCCTATCCATGAGCTCTTGCATGGTCTTTCCATGATTTTGTATCTCCGCTTCTCTCTCCCAGCTGGCATCTTCAACTGGATGGTTCTTCCATTTGACCAGATACTCAAAGTATTCTTTCCTCCTGGTCTTCTTTCTCACTGTCTTGTCCAGTATGCACTCCATCTGTGGCTTCTCTACCACTGGCATCTGCTTCGTCCACTGGATCACTGGCTGCTCATATCCACTCTCTGTTTCTCCAGCTTTATATGGGTACAAATCTAAGACATTGAATATCAGAGAAATTCCGATCCCATCGAGTGATTCAATCTCATAAGCGTTTGCCCCAATTTTCTTCAAGACCCTACATGGCCCGATTTTCTTCATCTTCAATTTATTGTATGTTCCCCTCGGGAACCTTTCCCTCCTCAAATGTGCCAGAACCATATCACCAACCTCAAATTGAAGTTGTCTTCTATGCTGATCTGCCCTGCGCTTATACTCCTAACTTGAATTCTGCAGTCGCTCCTTCACCTTACTGTGAAGTTCTTTCATCGCTTCTGCGAACTCTTCTGCACTAGCGCTCCTGGTCGCAATCTATTCTGAATCCATCAGTTCAGAAATTCCTCTCGGATGTATGCCATAAACAACCTGAAATGGACTTCTCCCTGTGCTCCTATTGACTGATTCATTATACGCAAACTCTGCCTGCGGAAATATGTGGTCCCACTGGGTATGGTGCTCTGTCACCAAGCTTCTCAGCAAGTCTCCCAGACTTCTGTTCACAACTTTTGTCTACCCATTTATCTGAGGATGATAAGCCGAACTAAATGCCAAGTTAGTTCCCATATTCTTCCATAAGGTCCTCCAAAAATTCCCTATGAATTTTGTATCCCGATCTGAAACTATACTCCTTGGCAACCCATGAAGTCGAATGACCTCTTTGAAAAACAGATTGGCAATGTGAGTTGCATTACTAGTCTTCTGACATGGAATGAAGTGTGCCATTTTGGAAAATCTATCCACTACCACAAAGATTGAATCAAAACCTCTTTGTGTTCTCGGCAACCCCAATACAAAATCCATGCTAATCGCATCCCACGACCTCTCTGGTATGGGCAATGGTTGATAAAACCCTGCATTCTGCTTCCTTCCCTTCGAATGCTGGCAAATTTTGCACCTTTCTACAAATCTCTTGACATCAGCTCGCATTCCCAGCCAAAAATATGACTCGTTCAATTTTGTGAACGTTTTGTCATGACCGAAATGTCCGGCGAATCCTCCACTGTGTTTCTCCTTCAACAAATTCTCCCTCATGGAGCATTTCAGAATACACAGTTGATTACTTCTAAATAGTAATCCCTCCTGGATCATATAGTCTATCCAGGGGCTTCTATCTCTGAGATCTGGATTCTCAGCTGCTTCATATGCCTCTTTAAAATCTGGATCATTTGCGTACATGTCCCTGAGATCATCAAAACCCAGTGTTTTGACTCTAAACTCCTGCAACAGCAAACACTTACTGCTCAAAGCATCAACCACTTTGTTAGTAGTACCAGAAATATGTTTAATCACAAAAGTGAAATTCTGCATATACTCAACCCATTTGACATGTTTCTGATTCAACTTCTCATGTTGAGTCACAAACTGCAATGCATGATTATCACTGTACAATACAAATTCTTTCGGGATCAAGTAATGCCTCCATTTCTTCAATGCCTATATGATAGCATAGAACTCCTTATCATATGTGGAGTACTTCAATTTTTTCTCATTCAACTTCTCATTGAAGTATGCTATCGGCCTGTCTTCTTGACTTAAGACTGCCCCAACTGCAAATCCTCTTTTCACCTGAAATGTTTCAGGAAATCCGGTAACACCAAAACCGGTAGTTCCGTAATCTTCCTCTTCAACAGGTTGAAACTTTTTTCAACCTCTGCTGTCCAGTGAAAAGATTTATGTCTTTTCTTCACTGTATCCATCATTGCTGCACTAATTCCACTAAAATTCCTGATGAATTTGCGGTAGAAACTAGCCAATCCATGAAAACTTCTCACCTCGAATACACTCTTCGGTGATGGCCAATTCTTGATTACCTCCACCTTATCTGGATCCATCCTCAACTCATTTTCCGAAATAACAAATCCCAAGTAAATGAGCTCCGTCTTCATAAATGATGATTTCTTCATGTTTATCAACAACTTCTCCTGCTGCAGTTTCTGCATCACTGTAGCTAAATGCTTCAGATGCTCTACCACTGATTTACTATAAACCAGTATGTCATCCAAATACACAATGACAAATTTTCCGATGAACTCCCTCAGGACTTCGTTCATCAACCTCATGAAGGTACTTGGCGCATTTGTTAAGCCAAATGGCATAACAATCCATTCATACAACCCTTCGTTGGTTTTGAATGTTGTCTTCCATTCATTGCCTTCTCTCATGCAAATCTAGTGATATCCGCTTTTCAGATCAATCTTTGAAAAGTATTTTTCTCCGCTCAAGCAATCCATCAGATCATCCATCCTCAGCAATGGAAATATGTACCTGATGGTTATCTTATTAATTGCCCTTGAATCAATACACATCCTCCAGTTTTCATCTTTCTTCGGACTGAGTACTGTTGGAACAACACACAGACTCAAGCTTTCTCTGACCAAACCTTTGTCCATCAAATCCTGGACTTGCCTTTTAACCTCTTCATTCTCTTGCGACGTCAACCTGTATGCGACTTTGTTTGGAAAACTAGATCCTGGTATGAGATCAATATGATGACTCACACTTCTAATCGGTGGCAACGAACGAGGTAATTTGTTCACTACTATATCAACGAACTCTTCCAGCAGTTCCTGAACTTCTTCTGGTAAATCACCCACTCTCGTGCTAGTCAGAACAATCTTCGGTTTCCTGACCACAATGAACTGTGGATCCTCCTTCTTCTTAACCTCTGTAAGAAGTTCCTTCCCACTCATGAGAAGTACAGTGTTGCTTACTTCCTATTTCACCTCTTTATCCCTTATCGGAAGCAACATGTGTGTCCTCCCATTCTTCTCCAGGGTGTATGTGTTCATTCTCCCATCATGAATCACATTCCTGTCATATTTCCATGGTCTACCCAGCAATAGATGAAAAACATCCATAGGAATGACATCACACAAGATTTTATCATTATATCCACCTATCTTGAATTCAACTAAACATTGTTTAGTGACAGTTACCTGGTGTCCTTTTTGTAGCCATGAAACTCTGTATGGGCTTGGATGATTAGTCGTCTCCAGCTCCAACTTCTCTACCATCTCTGTAGATACGATATTATCCATGCTACCACTGTCTATGATGACCTTGCACACCCTGTCCTTGGTCTTGCAAGCAGTCCTAAAAAGTCTGGTCCTTTGGATTGAACTTTCCACCTCTTTCTCGAGTGTCAAAAGGACTTTTCGCATCATCAGCGATCTTCCGCCTTCAACGTCTTCTGCCTCAACATCCTGCCTCTATGCCTCGGCGATGTGAGCTTCTCCAATGTACTTCTTTTTATCTGGACACTCGTAAGACTTGTTCCCATTCTTTCCGTACGTGAAGCATGTGATTACTCCACCTCTTCCTCTTCCTCTACCTCTAGTACGAGGAAAAGTGTTGTTGTCAGCATAATCTCCTCTCTTCTCATTATGATGCCCTCTCTGTGAGGTTCCACCTCTTTTGGTTCGTGTCTGAGGTTTCTTCCATTCCTCCTTGGGCTTCTGATATTTGTCCTGGGAAACTGATTTGCCTCTGGGTTGACTTCTGCCTCGGCCCCTCTGACTCTGCTTTCGGCTCAGCTTCTCTTCTACTTTCAGAGCCATTTGATAAGCATCTTCTACCGTTTGTGTAGTGTACCAATTTCTCTGATACCAATTGTAACGTGCCCATTGGCTTTATACCAATTTGTAGTGTACCTTTTCACTACAAAGGTTTACAAACCTCTCAGTTACCATTCTATACATGGAATTTTACATAATTTGTACAGACATTATAAATTACAGAGTAAAACATATGGGTACTGCTATAATTAAACCAGTCATAGCATTCATCATTAATTCATTCACACAGTGGAAAACATGATAATATATGCAGCACAGTCGTGCCAAAACATGTTCAAAACATAATTCAGAATACTTATCTTTTATATGCTGTAGCATCCACCAACCAAGTGCAGGCCTTCCACGAACCTCCCAGCCTTAGACCACATTGTTCATCAGCTCAACAGTAGGTCACCCCCCAGCTGGGACCGAGCTCCACCCCCAAGGCAAGGAATCTAGACTCAGGCTGAGGTTACAGGGAAGACAACACATTCACATTCAACAGGAAGAAGCTCTCCCAGGA
>SNQJ01S0197008.1:7740-25077 GCA_010110895.2 Picea sitchensis
TTCTTAATCTGAAATATGAATCTAATCTCTTTACAAAACCAAAGTGTTTTATAGTGGTTATCAACACAGCCATAAAAATCTGCAAAACCTATTGAGAAGGGAATGTCTTTTATGTTTTAACATAAACGTCATTAACAAGAAATATGAGGAAGAAAAACTGCTATAGAGACATTTCTCACTTAAGTTTCCTAAAGCTAAGTTGCATTTTGCTCTTGTCTAGCAAAACCTATTGATTCGCTGTCAAAGGAAGCTTCGTCTCACCCTGTAGGGTCTTTTGGTCTCTATGGGTTTTTTGATGGGGTAGGGACCGAATCAATGGATTTCCAGTTTAATTTCCTTCTGAGGCTGTGATGTATTGCAGATATCGATTTTTTTCAGCTTATTGGTATAGCAGAAGGTTGATCACCACTGTTTCTCCTTGACTCAAAACGGTTGTTTTGTGGTATTGAAGTAATGATGTTTTTTTCAGATTTTGATATGTAACAGTTTTCAAGATGTACTAGAACAAGAAATATGTCCTTGTGCAGACTTTTGATGGGCTTTCTTGCCATGATCAATCCTCTCAGGACCGCAGCATGTATATTCATCTCTTGATTTTTTTCTGTGGAAAAAATAAAAATTTGTAAAAAGAAAAAAAATAACAGAAAATGCACGAGAAGCTTAATGAAAAACCCAAGAAGCGGTAGGGAACACCTATCTATCCTATCAGTTACTAACCACGACTTAGTTGATAAAATGCAGATTTAAACAATCATCATTGAGGCGGCACGGTTAACAAGCAAACCATATATAAGTTTATCCAGTTCATCTGAATATACATTGCGTAAAGCTATCAGGGATCAAATTAAAGCACTAATTATAAGGGTATCTCAAATAGGGCACTGACTTCTCATAAGTATCCTCCCCCCACCAAGAAAAACTATTGAGGAAGGGAGAAAAATTATAATAGCACTTTAATAAGACGTTAGGATCAAGCCCGGTGCGATAACTCGGGTGGTTGATTACTCTGAGTTTCGAGTGGTTGATTATTTTGAGTTTCGTGCAGAAGAGATCTCAGGGTCGATTACCCCAGCCGGCAGCCTCTGCCTCTATGGCATGTCTCACTCAATATCTCTACCAGGTCAGGTGCCAATGGTTTTGCAATGGGTACTATCAACGATTAGGGTCAACTCTAAAAAGATGTACCAGGTCAGGTGCCAGTGGGTTTGCAATGGGTACTATCAACGATTAGGGTCAACTCTAAAAAGATGTACCAGGTCAGGTGCCAATGGGTTTGCAATGGGTACTATCAACGATTAGGGTCAACTCTAAATAGATGTAGAAAGCTGGTTTCGTTAGCTTGGCCGGTGTCTACTCTATAAGGAAGTGCAACCCCTGTCCATATTATTTTGTTTCTTTACGTACTTTGAGACATATGATTCCCTTTTTACAATTAAAAAACAAATTTACTTAGATTTTAATCAGATATTTGATCAAAGATATTGGGGTTTATATTTAAGATCTAAATTTGTTAAAGATTTTAACAATGAAAAGACATGAAAAAATGAGAAGATTGAAAGAAACTTACTGGTGTCTGGATAGCATTGAGGCTCGGCTTTCCTTGTCCTCGTCATTATTTATCTTCTGTACCTGCCCAACACCATCTTGGCCTGAAGAAACTTCAAAACCCCCGTCGCCATTGTTTATCTCATTAATGGCCTCTTGGCCATTTCTATCGGCTGGAGTCACCGCCATTGCTAGGCCTCAAAGATATAACAACTGATGAAATGCTCTGCAGGCTATGTAAAACCCTGCGAAAACCTGTGCTGGGGGATTGGCTGATAGTTATTCGATATTTAATCAGAGGGTTTGAATCCAGCCCACCGCGAATCTAGCGACTTTCTTTTCACGCGGACATGTGGAATCCAGTGGGAATCTCTGATTCGTGGGCTTTAACTTTATGAGAAGCCCTTCGTACCAGCCGCCATATCCGAAATTCCTCGTCGGCTTTGGTTTCGTTTTAACGGGCCTATCCCCGCCGGATTTCAATTTCTCTATTGATTGTACTTTGTTCTTACTCATTTTTATTAAATTATTTTTTATGATAATAAACTTTGTAAGTAACTAAATAAATATATAACTACCCTTGTGAAGGAATCTAATCCATCCATGGCATTTATTATTATTAATGGTCAGACCTTCAAACCTTTTTTCCCGGTAGAGATGGCTAGGTGCTGGGATTAATTTGATGCATTTTGGTTTTGAATTTGTTATCTTACAATTTAAAAAATTAAAGTATGTGTAACAAATCAACTCACTTACAAATTTAAGATGTAGCATTAGTATTTTCTATAATTTTAAGAATTAAAAAATTAAAGGATGTGTAACAAATCAACTCACTTACAAACTTAAGATGTAGCAATAGTATTCTCTATGCATTTAATTTTTATTAATGATTTCAAATAAAGCATATTTTGAAGAATTATATTGCTCTGTGTTTAATCCTTAATAGTTGTGATTTAAGTATGACATATTTCTAAATCAACTATTAGGCTCTAGTGCTATTATGTTTAATTCTTCATTGTGTCTTAAAAAAGTGGAGGAATCAAAGAGTTATGGTTCTTTACATTTATTTATTATGTTTTGATCATGTCAAGAAGGCCATTTCTCCCTCATTTTTCTCTTAAGGTTTTGAGTTCCTCTCTATATTCAAAGTTTTAAGTTCATTTGGATCATCATAGTACTTGTGAGATAGAGAAGGTTTTGATGTGAGCTGACATTGCATATGATTCGAAAATGATTAATACAATAATGAACAAGACCACATATCATATAAGTTCAAAGTTTTATGACTCTCAGCAATGGCTCTGGAGAGTCTCGCCGGGGGTTTGAGAGTCATTTTTTAGGGTTTCGCAACTGAGGGCTCTGCGGCTAGGTCTTGCTAGCCGCATCCCTGGTTCTTTTCTTCATGGTGAAACTTGGGCGGACTGTTCCCATTCCAGAGCGGGCGGAGGGGAAGCGACTTTCAGCGGTTTACGGTCGACGTCGGCGGTGGATCTACGTGGCGGTGCTACAGGAATCCAGGTGGAGCTCCATTCTTTGGGCGCGTGGACCTGTCTGTGGGCTGCAGCCGGATATTTGTTGGGTTATCGACTGGAGGCCAGTGGGCGTTCTTTTTTGCGACCAGGATGAGGCTTCGGGGGGTATTGATCGCTGGGGTCTTGACCGGCGGCGATGGTGGATCGTTTGGCAGCAGTGTAGGCTCCCGCATGGAGCGTCATTGTGGGCGCGCGGGGCCTCTCTGCTGACGGCGTCGTTTTTTCTTCCAGCTGCTTGTTCGATGCCTTTCTTCCCAAAGCTTTTTCTTGTGCCTCATTTTGTTCTCCTTCTTGAGGGTTTGGACCAGAGTTTTGAGGTCCTTTTTGTGGGCGTGCGGTGTTTTGGTCTACACTTTGAGGTCAGGTTGCGGCGTGCGGTGTTCGATCAAACACTTGGAGGTCCTATTGGGGGCGTGCAGCGTCTGGTTTAGCTTCTTGGCTAGTTTTTAATGGGTTTTTTTCTGCCTTGTTTTTTGTTTCACCTGTTTCACAGCCTACGTGTTGTGCTGGGTTGTGTTGTTTTGTTTGCTACTGAGCATGGGTGTTGGAGTAGTACTGCTATGATCACAGCTTGTTGCTGACTTTGTAAACGAATTTATACTCTATATAAATTTGAGATAATTTTTTCTTGGAAAAAAAAAACAATGACATATTAAAATAACAAAATAGTGACATCGTCAATAGCAAAAATATTAAAGAAGGAACATGGATGATTGACTCTCCATACAACAATAAATGTTAAAATAAGAAGTAGTGGTGTGCTCCTCAAGGAAGTCTAATGGTCCAAAGGAGAGGTGCACCCACCAATTCCACCAGGGGTAAGTTAAAAGCGTCCCCAATTTCTCCAAGGGTGTAGGAAATTGGGCACTCCAGGGCCTTGCAAGACAACCATTTTACTTGAGTGGGCAGATGACCTTGACGACCCACAAAATAAGTAGCAATAGTACCTATGCAAGTAGACCAATTGCAAGCTTTGAGAATAATAATATGCTCTAATGGGCTTTGAACATTCGAGAAGTTGAATTGTGAATGAGCAATGGGACTATATTCTTCCAAATGTGGGAGTTTGTATTATTTGAGATTATTCATGTTGATTACTATGTGTATTCCAAGTTATGGGTGTAGGTTTAGTTTGAAAGTATTGTCCCCAATTTGTTGTTGTATAATATATGGGTCATACCAAATGAATTTCAATGTGTGGTGCTTTTGGCCTTTAAAGTGTTGTTTGGGAAGATACAATGAAACTTTGTCACCTACATGAAATGATGTAAGAACGCTATGTCGATCTTGGAGAGCATTGAATCATGCCTCAAAGCGTTAAAGGGCCTCGGTGCCCTATGTATGGATCTTGGTGAGATTTTGCATAAAATTGGCTACCATTTGTAAGTTGTTTTTTATTATGGAGATGTGGTAAGGGGTAGCGTAGTCAGAATCTCATATGGGACTAGTTATTGATAGCCATAACAAACTTCAAATGATGAATGCCCAATGGCTACATGAACAGCCCTATTATAGCTTTGTTGTACAATATGTAAATATGTATCACATTGCTTCTTCATAGAATAATGAATATGAAGGGTATGTACCAATGTGTGACTTACTGCCTTTGTCTGGGCATCCCTCTATGGGTGGAAAACTATAGAAAAGTGTAATTAGCAACCCAAAGATTGCCACAACATTTTTCAAAAATGACTCAGGAAGCATGAATTGTGATCTCATACAAAGTTGATAGCTAGTTCAAAGTGTGTCCATACATGAGAGAAAAAAAGATTGACAATGTGTTTGGCAGTGATCACCTTGGTACATGGAATAAACATTGCCATTTCAAAGAACTTGCACACAATCACGAAAACACGATCATACTTCCTAAAGGCCATGGGAAGCGCACTAATGAAGTTTGTGGGTATCGATTCCCAAGGTCGAGAGGCAATGGGAAAGCACGAAAATGAGTTGAGATTGTGATTGGATCGTTTGGCCTAGCTACAAAGAGTTCAACATTTGATGAAATCTTCCTCTCATTTGCACATTGTCGGCCAATAGAAATAGTGTTGGAGGTGTTAAAGAATCTTAGAATTGCCAAAGTGTCCTCATATGAAGAAGCACAAGCCTCGCAAATCAATATGGGACAATTTGGGCCACAAGGAATGTAAATCTTGTGCAATGAGCCTTCACAAGTAAAGTAATATGAAATTAAAGTTTGATTAACTTATGTAGGATGTCGTGATGCATGAACAATTGGTCTAAACACTAGATCATTGGAATATAGATGTTTCCATATCTCATATGTTGCAAGACAAACATTCAACAGATTGAGAACATTGGTTGTAGGGTGGTTGAGTAAATCAACAACCCTATCGGAGTTGCCCTTCTTATAGTAGACCACCAAGTGAAATTGTTGGATGTAGGAGGCCCATTTAAGGTGTCACTGATCATGTATTTTAGATTGAGAGTTGAATAAAACCAAAGAGTGATGGCCTTTGTGTGAAATCATCTATTTACCAAAAATACAATGGAAACATTGATTAAATGCTTGGACAAGGGCATAAAACTCCTTGTTGCAAGTGTTGTAATTCAATTTGGCTATGAAAAGCACATATGAATGATAAGCCTTTGGATGGTCAATCTACTTAAGAGTTGCACCAATAGCGAACTATGATGCATCTCATTCTATCTCAAAGGATTATTCTAGATTTGGTAGCTAGAGGATGAAGATCATAAAACTTCCCTTAGTCGTTGGAAGGTTTGGGCAGTAGCAGAGGTCCAACAAAATTGTGCGTTGTTGGCCACTTGATGTAGTGGACAAGCAAGCTAGGAGAAATCTTTAATGAACTTGCAATAATAGCATAGAACCCAAAGAAATCCTTTCAAGGTTGTAGCTAAAGAGGGTGCTTCCTACTGCAAGAAAGCTTGAATATGATATGGATCTATGTGGACTTCATGTTGGTTGAGGATGAAACCCAAATAAGATACACTAGTGTCCAAAGGTAAACTTCTAGTTCTTAACCTAAAGCTGGTGTTGGTGAAGGAGATCAAAAAATTGGTGCGAACAAGCTGTAGATGCTTAATTCAAAGTTTATTGAAGATTAAGATGTCATCCAAATATATGACCACAAAGCATCCCAAGTGGAACCCAAAGATATCATTTATTAACCTCGTAAAGGTAGTCAATGCATTGGTAAGGCCAAATGACATAACCAACCACTCATAGAGACCAAAGTTGGTTTTAAACGTTGTCTTCTAGATGTTTGTATGGTTCATATGACCCCGGTGATATCTTGAGGTTGAACCCAATTTGGTGAATTATTTGGCACCATGGAAGTAGTCCATCAAATCCTTGATGCAAGGCAATGAGTAGTGCTTTTTACAATAATTTTATTGAAGGCGTGGTAGTTTGTTACAATCTGCCATTATGGTTGTACCTTCTTCAATATGATAAAGTTTGGAGATTCACATGGGCAAGAGTCGGGTTGAATATGACCAATGTTGAGCATATGGCTAATTTGCTTCTCTACTTCAACATTTTCAGGAGGGAAGATATGGTGAATGGGGGTGTTGGATAAGGAAGCACTAGGCAATGAATATATGGAATGGTGAATATCACAAGGAGACAATAGTTAAATGGGTTTTGAAAATACATATATATGAGAATCTAGTGGTATTTGCATATCTTCGAGAGGAGTCTCAACTTGGACATCTTCTTTGATGGGGCATGATCCAGATTGGATCATTATATTATTTATCATCTATCTCAATGCTTTTAAAGTGGAAAAAAAATGGAGGAATCAACTTGCAGGGTCATTTTAGTAGCAAGTCCCAGTTTGGAAAATTGGGGTCGGAAACCTTTCGGAGCTATTTTGAGGTATTAATGGATTTGTCGGGTTATAATGTTGAAAACTTGCACCCACCCCCATTTACGATGTTCTACACTTCGATACCTTTCCAACGATGCAGACCATGGGTCAATCAGAGCTCATATGCAAAAGTTATGCCTCTCGCAAGTTGACCTACCGTGTTGACCACCATGGTATGAGAGGATGCCATATTAGCCCCTGTAGTCAAGAGTCATAGATATAAAGGAAAAATAATCTTAACAGTAAATATTTCAATTATTTATCATATTTGTTGTGACGAGTTGTTGTAATGGAATATCCACTGTAGTTTACGGACCAGGGTGAATAATACCAAGGGAGACTTGCTTAACCTCTAGTTTGCTTGATTAAATAGGGGGACGAATTGGGTAATTTGCAATATTTTGCATAGAGTTTATAGGTTTTATCCCTAAGACTAAGGGTGTATTTATTAAGACAACCATCATATACAACATAGCAATCATGTTGATAAGGTTGTTCAATGATTAATATATGACAATTTAAAGGGGTGTTGATCAGTATTTTTGGTCAATTTAGTGTTTTTCATTTTAGTTACTCTTAGGAATTTTCTTACACTTCTTCTTTCTTATTTCCTTTACTTATCTTTTCTTGTACCAAAAATTCCAAGCACTTAGTCATTTTTTTAATAATGCAGAGCAGGCCAACACGAATCTAAAATCTACATGTTTGTAAGCCCTTAGCACCGTAAGTCTGCATTTGTGTTATTGACTTTTTCTCATCTTTAACCTCTTACTGCCTTTTGTTTCACTTCCATCTTTTATACTTAGTCGTTTTTCGAAAATGCATATGTGGATCTATATAACAACTGTTAAATATTTGTTTAATCACCCAGGTTCGCATTCCCGCACTTACCAAAACACTTTACTTTGTTTCCTTTTTCATTTTATTTTGGTACTTAGTTAAATTCAAGCAATGTAGATGTGAAGCTACATACCATCCCTCAATTCTTTCCTAAGTTTCCACCTTCGCAAGTCCGCAAGTCTGCATTCACTTTTCACTTATTTTCATACTTATCCATATTTCTCATTTAAGAGTGGACTTCCTTACTCCCCCTCACTTTTCCTTGTTCGTAGGTCTGCACGTACGCAAGTCTGCATCTCTCTCAACACTTAACCATATTCGCAATCTCAATGCCAGTATTGTCACCCTTTCCCGAAGATGTGTTCACAAGCATTTAGGTTCGCAACCCTGCAACTCCGCATTTTTGTGTTATACACTTAGCATTTCCCATACATCATTTTGCACCTTCGTACTTAACACTTTTCGTCCATCATACCGTCACGTCACCATTTCCCATCATATTAATTACCCCTTCCACATCATCCACCAATAGTAAAAGCATAATGTTGTTATTAATGCATATTACATGGATTAAGGGTTGTAATAAATCCAAGTCCCATGACAACCGGTGATATTTAAAGCATGATCTATAGTTGACTGAGTTACCAAGATAGTGCGTGGTGGAATTTAATAAAATAAAAAACGTCAACCTATAATTATCGACAGTAGCACCACCTTTGTAAAAAGCAGAAAACATGCCAAGTAAGAAGGAAGTGTTTTGTGGAGATACATTGAACACACTAGGTCATCAACCCATTCCTCTAGCTCCTTCAACATTTTCTAAAATGCTACAACTCCCTGCTCCAATTATGTGATTCAAGAGCGAGGAAGCTGATGAATTTTTGAAGTAGCACAAGGGAGGGAACAAACTGTTGAGCAACTATTTGGAAGATGCAACCTGTAACCCTGGTACTTCCAGAATCAAGATAAATTCGCTAAAATACCCGTACATAGAATGTGTTTGGCTATTTGCTCGCATTATTGGTTTGGAATCTACTATGTTTGTAACAAGAAAGGTTACATGTGCTATGCATTATGCCCTGCATGAAAAATCTATCATCGATTGTGGTTATCTCATCTCAAGCGAAATTTCTTTCCAGTTGAATAACCTCAAAAGACTCACAAGTTCTATATGACTTCTTACCTCATTTTTGCCATTGCTTATGGTCATGTTTTTTAAGTTTTGCCTCGGGCAAAACATGTGGATTTTAAGTCAGAACTAGTTTACGCGTGGTATTCAATTTTGTACAGACATAAATCCCAATACAATTTCTACCCATTTCACAACAATTTCATCTCATAATTCAAAAGGTTAATATTTGGACAAAGCACATCAAGGCTATCCTTAGAAGCAACTTCCTTTCTCACTAGAAAAAGGATTTATGAGTTGTCCGAAGAATTCATTGTAATTGGAATATTTGGTAGTAAGGAGAAGCCTTTCCTTTTACCATTTTATACATCAGATAAACTCTTTGTTGGAGAAGTATGCAGGCAATACAAAACTTGGGCCCACTTCTTCCATGACAAAAGGAAAAGATAGTTTATACCCCTGCCATAGAAAATTTGGGATTGCATTGTTAAACATATAACTCACATGAATGAGTTGGTGGGACATCATGAACAAATGGGTTTGAAGGAAGCATAACTTGTTGATGGTTTTAATCTAGATAAAAAAAATCACTACACGTATGCAATTAGTGGGGTATTCCTCACACTTCATCAGAATTGAACAGTTTCCCGAAGGTGGCGAAGATAACTTGGATCTCCAAGAACTGGCGGCCTACCAAAATTCAAACGATACAGGAGAAGTAAATAGTACAAATGAAGGACACAGACAACACGACAAAGAAACAACAAATCAAAACCCCAACTCACCAACAACGTCTCAAAGAAGCACTCCATCAAGAATGAAGAGCATAACCAACAGAATGGATACTAGAAAAACATCAGTTGGAGGCTCAAATGACGGTGGAGATAAAAACCCACCAAGGAAAAGCCTTGATAAAACACATATTGCATACACTCCTGTAAAAGGAAAAAGAAATCTATCATCAGTGGAAATAAATGCATCAGAAGTCCAGGAAAGTCCTTGTGCAATGGACATGGACAAGCTCATTGAAGAACCTACCTGGTCTGCGCAAAGGTTGTTAGAGACGAGAAATTGTTGATGCTATGATGACCCATGATCCTAAAATATTTGAAGAGGAATATGTCTTTCTGCACCATTTGACATACAATCGTGAAACCAAAAAACTATTATTAGAAAAAGTTAATACCAAGAATAAGAAATCATCAGAACGATGAAAATCTTCGATTGACTTGGATGGAGTAGCACCATCTAAATTTGCATACTTTCATGGAGCTACTAGAGATGCATTAAGACAATCAATTGACAAAATGGAAAGAGATAATTTGGAATTAAAGAAAAGGGTAGAAGAATTAGAAGTTGCTTTGGTACAAGGACCATTGTTTTCATAACCTTTGAGTTCTATTCAACCTATACTTGAATTGGAGGAGATCCCCTAAAGCAATATGAAATACAAAGGCTCATCAAGTTTATTGTAGGTCGTAAGAAAATATGGTTGTGATGCCATACAAAAAAGGGTTGATATGATTCAATAAATTTGGGAGCTTTCCCAAAGTATTGCTAGCTTTTCCTCCAAAATAAAGAATTTCAAAGAATATTTGCAAAAAGATTTGGAAAATGATGAAGGATTTTTCAAGGAAGACGTAAACACATTTTCAGCTAAAGTCTCAAGTTTAAATGAAGGCCGGAGAAAGGAACAAAAACATCCTTCGCCTTACCGTATGAAGCAGATCAATGCATGTTGGTTGAGGAGAATTAAAGAGTTAAGAGAAATGATAAATGAAACCAATGCCCTAAGGAATAGAAAGAGTGATTTGTTCCTTAAACTTTTTAGTCTTACCAAGGAATTAGATGGTCCCAATTTATTTATGGATACCATGATCTTAGCTAAAAAATCTTTAATGGAACAACTTGAAGCACTAAAAGTTGCTTAGGCTAACAAATTTACCGAAACTATTGAATTTCCTGAAGATGAAGTTGAAAAATGGTTAGTTTGGTATATCAACATAAATGATGAGGTGGATGACACATTGCATCAATCAGAGCTAGATCTGAGGGAATTTGAAAGTCAGTTATTTGAGATTAAAACTAAACATGAAATTACCATGGCATCTTTAAGAGAGTACATTGAGGAATGGTTGAAAAAGGCATTAATCGAAATTACTGAACCATAAAATCAAGAAACAGTTAGAGCAGTTATGCCACCTTAACCACAACATGTACCTATAAAGGAGTCAGCTGCAAGCAAGTGAAGGTTAAGGTATTTTCCCATCACATTGAGTCAAACATTAACTCTACCCTTTCAGTTTTTCTTCTATCCATTTCTGCTACAATCATTTATCATCTTGCCTTTGTCTTCTCGGTATTATGTGGGATTTGGGTTGATTCTCGGTTGGCCTTCTCTTATCTTCCAGGTCTTTTCATTTAAGGTATGCGGGAGCCCAATCCCAGTCCTATTCGAAGGGCAAATGCATTTCATTTTCTTTAAAGACATTTACCTTTGTATTTAAAGACTCATTATTATTTTTGAGACTCTAAGAGAGCTACTCGGGATATTACATTACTATATTCTCAAAGACTTTGATCAGAAGCTTGAGTTACCTAATGTTTTATCTATCATAATCTTTTTGGTGCTTTATGGAATGATAATTTAAAGCTCTCTTTTATTTGTTGTCCAATTCCTATTCTCTCTATTTGTGGTATTGTTAAAGGCTCTAATGAATGATGTGAGGGATATATCAGTTCTATATATTGTGTATGCATCTTAATCTATTCACGTTGTAAATATTATACATGTGAGTTTATTTTAAAACACTTGGTCCCAAATCTCAAGTGTTGTTTTCCTTGAATGTGAATGTAAATACAAAGTCTGGTCCTTCTAAGATTTTATTTTGTTTCATTTTATTTTCTTGGAATCAAACAAGAGGAGTTCCACCTCCCTAAAAACGCAAGGGGATTCATATCCTCGTGAGGTTGACCTTAAGACCGTAAAATAGTATTTTAGATCAACAAGGGGATACATTGCAATCCACAATATCCCATAAATGTCCAATGGCAAAAATAACAAGGCATTTACGAGTAATCAACATCTGCATGTCATCATCTTTAACTCAACCCAAGTGGTAGGAAGACTTAGGGAGATAATGAGAACGTGTGAAATTAAAGTATTTTCACTACCATTGTCTAGAATGAGGTGGAAGATATCATTTTGTATCTAGCAATTGTGTGTAAATAGGGGCTCTTGACCAGTCTTGGAATAGACTTTGACCATGAGGATGAGACTGGGATCAAGAACTGTGGGGTTTGTGAGCTCTACGACTTCAAGTTCGATAGATGAGGGGTCAAGTAGTGTGTTTTATGTTAATAACACCCTAGGCGAGGGATGGGAGTGAAGATAATGGCAATGTTCCATGTTATGAGAAGCATTGCGATGTTATTTGCAAATTTTAGTTGATTTGGGAGGTGAAGAGGGCTTGCCTAGAATAGGGGATGATGGGTTGGGAATAACAAGTCTAAAATTAGGGTGGTGGAAGGGAGATATGCCTGTAATAGGGTTTTTACTACCCACTTGTTGTTCGATCATCAGAGCACATTGGAAAATAGCGTCCAAGGTTGTGTTGGTAAACATTGTAACTGCATTGCAAAAAATAGGTAATAAACTAAAATTAAATTCCACAACCATTACTTGTGGGGAATCAAAGATGTTGAGCTACAACTAGAGTTTGGTGAATATCTCAATGTGCTATTAAACTACTTGGCCCAAAGATTGTCTAAGTTGTAGCCATCATGCAAGAATCTCATCTGAATACCCTAGAGAGTAAAATCAAGATTGCAATGCCTCACAAAGATCATGCCACTAATGGATATTCATAATCGATTGCTTGATTGTGCATGCATCATTTAACTAGACATAGATGCTTTATTGTGAGCTAGAGGCTTGTGCAGTTGTTTCATAGTTTAGCCACCAAACTAGGTCCATATCACTAAGATGCATTGTGGTGATCAATGGTCTTTCTACTTCTAACAAATATGGATGCCCTTGAAAATAGATTGTAAATTTGCAAATCTAATCATCTGAGGCATCTCCATCCATTTTGTCAGTGAAATAAGGTAATGGAAATGTGGAATCCAAGTGGATCCCCCACATTAACGGAGAATTGGGTGACTATCGCATCATGGTTTGAAGCGATCTCACTATTCCTGACATTATTTCATGCTATTGCAACAATCGTTGAAACAATTGTTTGTAAGAAGGGGAGAAGTTCTCTAATTGTTTTGAAACACGATATTTGGTTGGTGCCATATTAGTGCTAAACCCTAGCATGAGAAGTGTAGTGTTCTCACAAGGTAAGTTAGGATGTAAGTTAGGAGGGTAGCAAATGAAAACAAATATGGCTAGCAAGGGTATGTATGACGCCTCAAGGAGAACAAACACTACATGATGATATCAAGTTCTACTGAAGACATTGCCCTTGCCTTCAAAGGACTATAAATCCATCGTTCTAATACCAATTGATGTGAGCATAGACCAGATGATTGAGAAATGATTAATAAAGCAATGGAAATCGTATAATCTAGAATTGTTGAATGAATACTCCCAACTTTGTATTATATTTGATCTCTTTATTTATAGTAGAATAAAAGACAAGTGATCACAATTCACCTCGTCAACACTATAACAAATACAATAACAAAATAATAAAATAGTGACATCATCAACAACAAAAATATTAAAGGAAAGAAGGAACCAATAATAGATGATCGATTGTCCATACACCAATAAATGTTAAAATATGAAGTAGTGGTGTGCTCCTCAATGAAGACTAATAGTCCATAGGAAAGATATTGCCCACATTAAACATTTTTCCAACATGGAAGCTAGATTTGGGGTATAAGTCCTTGAGTTGGCATGATAACATCCTCCTTCACTATGGTATTAACATCATAAATGGTTTTGGTGTCATGCCTTTTGGGCCATATTTGCCTTGTGGTTGTTATATATGTGATGTCTACAACATTGTCTTATTGTAGTGACATATTCTATGTTGGGATTTTGTCTCACATTAATAACTCTCATTATAATTTTCTATGTTTTAAGTGTGTGTGTTCTAAATAGTCCCACACACATAGAAATTGAGACAAGTGGTTATAAGGCATTATATTCACCAAAATCTTTGCCAATTCAAAGGTTGTATTGGGATGCAAGTCCTCAAGTTGATGCAATAGTGTCTTCCCTCACTTTGGTATTAACATCATTGGAAATTTCATTGTTGTTCCTTTTGAGCCATCTTTGGCTTGATGTTGTTATATGTATGATGTCTACACTACTATTTTACAACAGTGGAATATTCCTATGTTGGGATTCCATTCACATTAATACTACCATTCTAATTTTGTATGTGTGTTATGAATAATCCCACATGTATATTAATTGTGAGACAATAGTGGTTTATAAGGCATTGCTTACACAAAAAGATTTGTCCATATGAAAGTTGGATGTGGGGCATAAGTCCTCGAGTTGATGTTGACAACATCCTCCCTCACTCTGTACTAACATCATTGATAATCTAAGTGTCATGCCTTGTGGGCCATCTTTAGCTACACCACTATCTTATTGCATGCCACATCCTTGTGTTGGTATTTCTTTGCACATTAATATTCTCATTTTAATTGTGTGTATGTGTGAGTGTGAGCATGTGAGGTGTGTGTTGAGAATAATCTCACATGCATAGAAATTGTGAGATAGGGGTGGTTTATAAGGTGTTGTTTGCACCAAAAGCTTGACCAAACTAGAAGATGGCTTTGGGATACAAATCCTTGGGTCAATGCGATTAACATCCTCCCTCACTCTAGCACTAACATTGTCAATTGTTTCAATGTCATGCCTTGTGGATAATCTTTGACTTAGGTTGTTATCTATGTGATGTTAACAATACTATCTTAATACAATGGCATATCCTTATGTTGGGTTTTTTTTCTACATTAATACTCTCATTCTAATTGTGTGTGTGTGTTTGTGTTGTGAATAATTCCAAATGCATGCCAATTGTGAGACAGAGGATATTTAGAAGGCATCACTTGCACCAAAATCTTTACCAATCTAGACATTCGCTTTTGGGGTGCAAGCCCCCAAGTTGATGCGATACCATCCACTCTCACTTAGGTACTAACATCGTCAATGTCTTCAGTGTGATACCTTGTGGTTATTGTCTATGTGATGTATGTAATGTTATTTTATTATAGTGCCATGTCCTTGTCTTGGGATTTCATTCCACTTTGAGGTATAAGTCCCATAGTTGATGTAACAACATCCTCCCTCACTATGATATTAACATTGTTGATGATTTCAATGTTGTATCTCATGGGACAAATATAGATATTGATTTATTTGGTGTATTTGGATTTCTTAATGGACATGTGGGGGTATCATAGAGTATTGCAAGTTAAGGTTTATTTTTTACACAAAGGAGTAGAAGGAAAGGTTGAACAAGTAAGCATACTCACTTCACAACCAATCAACCATTATGATAGTAGGAGGGCAACTACCTCTATGGAAAGCCCCATTGGTACAAGGATTGTGGTATATGGGATAGGATTTTTTTACCATAGTAGGTTTTTATAATCATAAAAACAATTCCAAGACAACTTTGATTTGGTGTATTTGACATTTTTAATGGGCATGTGAGGATAACACATGAAAGGGTTAGTATAGAGTAGTGACAGTTAAGGATTTTTTTGGTTTGCACAAAGGAGGAGAAGAGAATATTGAGAAAGAAATCATACTCACCCCACAACCAAACAACCATTATGTTAGTAGGAGGACCATTACCTTTGTGGACTCTCATTGGCATAACAACAAGGTATATTGGGGCTTATATATTTCCGCAAACCAATCCTCAAAACAAATGTGGAATAAAAAGTTTTTGTTATCAAAGGCTTTTGTAGTCATAGATATAATTCTAATACACATTTATTTGGCACATCCCACTTTTAATGGGCATGTGGAGATAACATGGGAAGGGGTACTATTGAAGTCAAAGATTTTTTTTAAGGCCAGAGAAAATGGGACAAGGGAAGGCTGAGAAACCAAGCTTACTCACTCTGCAACAAATCAACCATTATTTTATTGTGGGGCACTACCTCCATGGACACCCCTGTTAGCATAAAGATCATAGTATATTGGGGCTTATATGTTATTATAGACCAATCCTCACAAACAATATGGGATATGAATTTTTTACTATTGGAAGGTTTTGTAATAGTAGAAACAATTCCAAGATGCCATTTATTTGACATATCATATGTTTTTAATGGGAATATGACGATAATGTGGGTAAGGGGTACTAAAGTGTACTGTCAATTAAGGGATTTTTTGGTTGCACAAAGGAGGAGAGGGGAAGACCGAGCTAGCAAACATACTCACCTTGTAACCAAGCAACCATATGTTAGTAGGAGGGCCACTACCTATGTGGATACCACCATCGACATAAGGATCATGGTATATTTGAGTTTGCATGTTACTACAAACCAATCCTAAGAACCAATGTGGGATATGGACTTTTTTAATAAATTTTTTTTATAGTTTGAGAAATAATTCCAAGACACCACTTATTTGGTGTATATAACTTTTCTAATGACCATGTAGGGAGAACATGGGAAAGGGGTACCATAGAGAATTATTAGTTTAGGAATTTTTTAAGCCACACAAAAGAGGAGAGGGGAACATTGAACAAACAAGCATACCCACCCCATAACCAATCGTCCATCATGTTAATAAGAGGACCACTCCCTATGTGGCCATCCCCATTAGCATAAATATCATGGTATATTTGTTCTTATATATCATTGCAAACCAATATTAACAACCAATATGAGATAAAAACCTTTTACTGTAAGAAATTTTGTACTAGTAAAAGCAATTCCAATATGCTATTTGATTTTTTTATAAAAACGTAAAAATAGTATGAAAAAAACTATAAAACACTCCTAATTGTAAAAAAAATTATCACATTAAAGTAAAAACTAAATGTTATGTTATGTGTTAATATATTTCTTTTACCACATTAAAATAAAAACCAGATGTTATGTGTCAATGGAGAAGAGTGAATATGACATTCAAATATAAAATTAGAGAGAAAGGGAGGGATTTAGACACTATGTCGACTCGTGACAATGAACTAAACAATTTCTTAAATTAAAAAAAATGATTACAATGTTTATGGAATACCTTAAGACTAATCCAAGGAGTAATAAAGATGTTGATATTAAAGGTAACTACATTTAATGGTAATGAGCATGTGTTTTCTCCTCGGAGGTCACATGTTCAAATCCAAAGGGGGGTAGGGTATGTACACCTCTGTAGACTTTAGAAGTCAAATTGTTGCAGGGAGGGGGTCCCTTGTCCCACAAACAAGGGGGTCCCATACACCAATTTGGCGTCTGG
>SNQJ01S0197009.1:0-17337 GCA_010110895.2 Picea sitchensis
TTGACATGGATCTTCGCATGTCGGCATTTATGCTTTGAGTCATTTGTATTCTGAGTATGGGAATGCCTACCTCAGTGATGATATATTATTGTACTGTATTTCCTTGTTTGTTGGCAGGTTTCCGACCGATTGTTCCTTGTTCCATACACACACTCAACAAAGTATTTCAGTTATCACTTTGTTCTAACTTCATACTTTGGGGGGCTCTCTATTACACATTATTTTTTTCATCCCTATGAACGTTAATGATGTAAACCTATATGTTTCCTTCAGAGGGGTCAGTGGCCTGAGTTCCTGAAGAGAGAAGGGAGAAGAACTTTTCCTGAGAAAATAAGTTGAATTTTTCCTTGTAAAAACCCTGTAAAAAAGGAAGTTTGCAGGTTGTTATATAGGCAGGGTACGAGAATGCTTGATTCTTGCAGGTTGCAACATAGCTGGGTTGTCAGAGGTTCACAGGTTTCACTATAGGCAGGGTGCGAGAATGCTTACACATGGGAAAAATGAGTGTTTTCTCAAATATTCTAGAAGGAGAAAATTCCATGGTGAGGTGGTATCCGAATGGTGTGGATCTTACTCGCTTTCATGATTTAGTGGGATAATCCTAACCTCCTCACCTTATCCTCTTCAACTTATAAAAGGAGAGGAGATCTCATGGAGAAAGTTAGCTTGTAGCTTGGAGCTTTTGGGATTGGCTAAGTTGGATTTGGTTTGGAATTATCAGCTTGGTTGGAGTGGCTTTGAGATTTTTTTTGTCAAGATGGATTGTAAATAGTATCAGATCTATGCTCTCAGAATCCTTGGAGCAAGAAGTGTGTGGGGAACGAAGGACAGTTGTAAGGGACCTTACGACATCAAGGCCATGGTTGTAATCTCTCTTTCACATTTAATATGATACAGTAATATGATTCTTTCCTATAAATCTTGTTGTGTTTTATTGTATGATTCCTTGATCGCATACATAGGTTTATATTGAGTTTATGCTATTGCTATCACTTTGGTTGGTTGCGTTCTTTTGCAGGTTCATCATTGTATGAGCGTTGGAATGGAGCTAGGATGGCGATGGTGAGAGGAAGTGGTGTTTAAACGGTATGTCACCTATCCCTCTCTAGTTAGTAAATTCAATATCTAAAACTTAAGGAAAGCGTCATGTTCTGGTGTGTTTTGTTCTAGATCTAGGTGGATCTAGGGAGATCATTTAGTGTTCGCACCTAACGATTTGTCCGATAACAACAAGTGGGCTGGTAAGACTCCTGAGGACCCTAAACAGATTCAGGATTCATGAAGCACTGAGACCAAATGAAACCAGTGGTTTCTCAACAAAAACCCCCAATAGACGCTCAGTCATCTACAATTGGTCAAGATTTGGAGGGGGAACCTCTTTTTATCTTCTGCATGTGACCTCATGTTTATCCCCTGTGTGAGAGGGGGTTCTCGACTATGCTTATAAAAAAGTTGGACTTGTACACTCGCTAGTGTTCTACAGTCTGTTTAATAGTGTTGGACAATTTACTCACTTTACCTAGTCCAAAGACTCTAATCCTATGGTATTATTGGTGTGCTAAAACCAAAAAAAATTCTAGTTGATTTTATTAGTGCACTATTGATTGCAATGGATTTTTACTCAAAGGGTTCACAGAGATGAAACTAATGATATGTGAAAGACTTGAATCCAATAGGATGAAAAATAATGAGATGTAGTGCGTTCTTTTCGATGAATCCTATGTATGGGAAGGAGAAGAGTTATATTCTTCTTTAACACAAGAGAGAACTCAAAATTATGCAACTTTCAATTTCAGGGATCAAGATGATGCCAAACTACCAAGAAAATGTGTCTGGAAACCAAATTGTAGGTGCAAAACTAGCTATTTTTCCAAACATCTACCAAAATAGGTTGTTAAGGAATGCAACAAAACTTCTTTGTTTGATAATTTATGCAAGGAGATATGCAAACTTTTTCACATCTTAACTTTCAATAGAAATGAAAGAGATCTATGTTCGACACAAAGAAATATGAGGAAAAAAAGTAATCAAACAAAGTGCACTAAAAAATATGAGAAATGAAAAAAAAAAAAGTGTGAGATAACTTGTTCAATCAAGAACCCAAAATTTCAGGGGAGAATGAAGACAAACACTCATGAAAAATCCTCAAAACATGAGCAACAAAAACAAGGTTGTGGTAGACGAGAGAGTCCTAATCATTCAAAAAAGTGAGATTTTTCAATGAAGATGAAAGGGATCACAACCAATCAGCCAATGCAAAATCAAAAGAAGGAAAGGAAAATTAGTGATTATGTCAAGTTCTCAGTCAAGAACAGTTCTAAACAAACTAAGATTTTTTGGGCTAAAAGACTAGGCAGTCTTCAAGCACACAAGTGGTTTGAAAAGAGGATGAAAAAGAAAAAAAAGAAAATCTCTTGATAGAAGAGATGATCAAACTCATCTAAACATTTGTGAATGATAAAAAAATACTCAAGAAATAATCTCAAACAGTCACAGGGAAAACTGAGAAAATATGAAATCTGAGAAAAATCAGAAAACATAGTCTAGAAACTAGTCTGCTACAGGAGGTCGCTCCTCTAGAATGACGGAAAGGGATTCTAAGGAGTGATGTTCTCTTCCAAATGGTATATAAAAGGGAGTATAGTTTTCTCTATGGTAGTTAGATAGGGAGATTCCAATGGGTAATGGATGCTCTGCATGCGTCTTGAAGGCTCAAAATTGCCAAAATTTCTCAAAACAATCAGGGTTTTGATGAGTACGGGGGTGCCAAAGTAAAAGAAGCAAGTTATAGTAAAAGGATTCAAAAGGGCTAGAAACCTAATAAGAACTAGATGGTTCTCCCTAATATGGTCGCCAATTTACTGTGGTGAGAATTCTCCCCCTGCGGACATGTTGAGTTCCCCTCACTTGGGTTTCCTACAAGTGAGACAACCTCTAACAAATGGACACTATCATTCTCCTAACAAACCATTCTATTTTCTTGCAGGAGGTTTGAGAGAGAAGGATAAGAGGTATGTGTACCTGGTTTTTTATGTTTGTCCTCATCGCTCCAGCAGTTAAGCACCAATCCATTGAGCTCCTTTGCGAAGTCGATCCTACAAGAACAAAGGGACCTTCTCCTACCACTATCTATGATTAAATAATAAAAACCCTACCAACTTGATAACTTACACAAAGTACTAATCAAATAGACAAGAAATGAACTAGAAAGTATAAGAGAAATAGGCCAAGTTCTTATATTAATGAAAGCATGAAGCTTACAACCTAATGATGTTGCAACCCTCCAAGCTTCCTTCTTCAATGCATGAACATGAATTCAAGTTAATATTCTTCACATAAACAAAGGTTTGGCACTCCTTGAAAAGATCATAAGTTTAATATGATTTCCTTCCATCCCCTCTCACTCTGAAATAGCCTAGTTATATAGATGTAGAAAGGGTTAATAATAATCACTAGGGTAAATCAGGAACATGGTTGAGGATAAGGTGGATTATGTTAGGATTTGAGTTATCTTCATGGTTATTCTTGCTCCTAAGATAGGATAGAAGGAGGATTGAATCATATCTTGACAAAAACAAGAAAATAAACCATGAACCATCCAAAAAGTCCTCGAAGAGATGCCCCTAGATTCATAGGATTTGACCAAAATTGCATGGTTGCTCCTCGAAAGAGGTGTACATATCGACCAAGATGCCCCCTGAACACTATTTCAAGGGGATGGTCTCTCCCCCGGAGTGGGGAAGGGGTCGACCATGGTCAAGCAGGCCTAGAAAGACAAAGGGGAAAGTGAGATTTCGACCCTCAAATGATGTTTTTCTTCCTTCAACTTGACAAGGGACCATGATATGTGATTTTCACATGGTAAGAAGGTCAGAATACGTAGGAGAGTGTGACACTCATGCCATTCCATTGTTCCATTGCAACCGTGACACTTAAGGTGAGTTGTCAACAATACGAAACTTAGTAAAGTGAAATGCGACACTTAGTTAGGTATGGAAAAATGGCGTATAACACCTTGTCCTTGTCACGTTCACATCCATTACTCCACTACTCTAAAATGTGCCTTCTTCTCCTGTAGAACATGCAATGTAGTTTTGACACAATAGAAAACACATTACCCCTTTTTCCTAATTCATACATAGAGGAACATGCATAAATTATTAACATTTTCCTGTTCTTAAAACAAACACGCATTTTCTTGAATCCAACTTGGTGGTAGGTCTACATGGAAATTGAAATGAGCTTAAGACTAGCTCAAAAGGATCTTAAGAATAAGTTCATGTTATTGAACACTCAATTACCACTTTTTAATTCATTAACTTACTATGAGGAGATAATCTTGTTATCTATTTGAATACATACACTTAAATATATTATCTAAAGAATATAAAAATTATTATCTATACTTAATTAAATATTATTTTATTAAACTCAAAATTCCATAGAGTAATTAATATTGTGAAACTCCATAAAATTATAATTTTTTTATTTCATTAATTAATTTATCTTAACAAGTTGAAGTTAATTAAAGACTCATCATTCATTTCCCATTAAAAATGGATAGACACTTAATTGTATAAAAACATCTTAAAAAGGAATGGATTTCACATTGTTTTCAACTAAGATTTATTATGATGAGAAAATGGTTGAATCAATATGTTTGAAGTTGTGATGTTTTTTTTTTTTTTTCCTTAAAAGAATAAAAAGCATAAAAGAATGTAAATGTAATTATTGGAGGCATAGTTGTATGAAAAANAAGTTAATTAAAGACTCATCATTCATTTCCCATTAAAAATGGATAGACACTTAATTGTATAAAAACATCTTAAAAAGGAATGGATTTCACATTGTTTTCAACTAAGATTTATTATGATGAGAAAATGATTGAATCAATATGTTTGAAGTTGTGATGTTTTTTTTTTTTTTTCCTTAAAAGAATAAAAAGCATAAAAGAATGTAAATGTAATTATTGGAGGCATAGTTGTATGAAAAAACTAAGAAAAATATATTATAATATAAATATAATTATTTTTTATATTAAAAAATAATTATATGGCAAAGTTGTTGTTTCATTTTAAAAGAAAATAATGTGATTTAAATGTAATTATTAAAAACATATTGTATAATATAATATGCTCCGAAGTGTAATGTTTTTTTTTTATCTGTCTAAAAGAACATAGTGTATAGTGTATTGCTCCTTTTTCTCTTTCTAAAAGAATATAGTGTAATGCAAGTTATCGTAACCTGCTTTTTCTTTTTCTTTTATAAGAGCATAATGAAATGTGTTACATGATAAGATTTTTTTTGTTTTTAGAGCTTCCTCTCAAAAGAGGAAGTTATAAAGGATCTTAACAATTAATTTTTGAATAAAATTATTTTTATCATTTGTTTTATGATATCATAATTACGTTGAAAAGTTTACATCTATTGATAATGGGCACAATTAATGATCTTTTAACCTTATTTAACCTTAAACCCTAATCTGATGGCTATGCATTGAAGATTCTGGCATATTCTTAGTCGTCCTCCAAAATCAATGGATCAGATTTATTGTTCATAACTTTCTTGCATTTATCAAGACATCTATTAACATGTTTACTTTTTAACATTTACCTAATCACATTAAAAATTTATTGTATGGATATGTAATTGCCACATACATTTGTTTTATATTGAAGACACATGTTCTCAGTCACGAGTTAGCAGTCACGAGTTAGCAGCGATGCTAGTTATTTTCTTCTATCAAATCACATCATGTCATGTTATTTTCTTTTACAAAAGGGAATGTTTGGATTTCATTATAAACTTCAACCTAACGTTACTTTATCCACTGCACTGTTATTTCACGGCTTAATATGTTTTCTTGATATCTTTCTTCATAAGAATGTTAGTTACCGTTGTATAGACCAAAGGCTTTTCTCGAACTTTTTCTCTCTCTACAACGCATTCGCCTGCAGCCTCTCTTCTGAGGCAATTGTGGTTTCGTGCATTTGAAGTACTTGTATTTGAGGCACTGCCCTCATTTCATCTGTTCACGTTCTCGACGCTTCCTCTGATATCGCTCTGACTCTCCGTAATTTATTTTTCAATTCTGCAATCCCAGCAGGTCCGGCTCGCTAAAGAATGGCTTGTTCTCTGTCTAACTTGCCTGCAATTGCTTCTACCCGCTCGACTCCAATATCCGCTATAAATTCTCGTTGGAAGCTTCAATGGACCACTAGTCCTAGTCCCGTTGGCAAACGGCTGCAGTCCAATGTAAGATTGTGCTGTCATCAGCGGCGTAAAAATGCTCTGGTTGTCCGAGCAGAAACCTGCCCAGAAAACATGGGCAAAGTTCAGGAAAATACTACAAGCAAAACTGACGCTGAGCAGATGACCGGGACTGTGGAAAATACTACAAGCAAAAGTGACGCTGAGCAGAAGCTCACGACGGTCATTTCGCCGTTTGGTAAGCTCAGGTTAATTCCAGCTTACCAGTCTTGAGTTTTAACTATTTAAGTCCCTGCTGTGACTGACGTGGAGCTTTCTTTTTACTAATAACAATTACAGGTTTCGCGGACCTATTTTTGCCGTTGGAAACTATGCGGCAGATGCTTGATACGATGGAGCTGGACGCGTTGTCGGCTCGAACCCCGTGGTGCGTGATGGAAAACGAGAATGAACTCAAAATGAGATTCGACATGCCCGGACTGTCCAAGGACGATGTCAAGGTCTCTGTGGTGGACCACCGCGTTCTGGTCATTGAAGAGAGAGAAGAGAGGCAAAAGGACTCATGGTCATTTTACAGCAGCTACCATACTCGCCTGGTGTTGCCTGAAAACTGTGAGACGAACAAAATCGAGGCAGAATTGAACAATGGTGTGCTGAATATCACCATCCCCAAGGCCAAGGTGAAGTCCAGGATTCAGGATCTTACTGAAAACCGTGAGATGGACAAAATCTTGGCAGAATTCAAGAATGGAGTTCTTAATATCACCATCCCCATGAGTAAGATTGCGTCCGACATTGAGAGCCTTTCTGTTCAGTGAGAGAGATTCAACTACACAGAGAGAGCCTTTGTCACAACCAAAAAAAACGAGTCCTTTGTTTGTAATTTGACCTCACTTTTCATATTCCGACTGTGGGTATGTGGTACATATTTGTTTTGCTTGTAATTTGGCCTCAGATCGTTCATATTCTGGTTCTGAGTGTGAGTGCGTGGAAGATAATAAGTTCATAATTTCGCCTTCGTCTGACATGTATTTCATCTGGGCATAACCGATGCCTCTTGTTCCGTATTAAAAAAGTGAGCGCCTGGCAGCTCCTGTTATCAAAATAAAGTCAGGGTTCGGCAGCTCCGTATCCTGAAATGGAATTGAGTTATCTTCCTTGCACCAACGAATGAAATGCCAAATCTGTATACGTGTTTAATATAAAATGAAATACTTACCCTCACCCATCATTGGTGACTTTGTGCTACTCGAATGAGGTTTAGCTCTTTCTAAATCTTAGAAGACGAAATATACCTGACTGTTGCGAAAATGCATTTATGCAAAGTTTTCCATGAGTTTCTGAAGAAATCACAGTTTTCGGTGAAGAAATCAGTTGTGGAAAGAAATCAGAGTTTTCCGTGAAGAAATCAGTTTTCTTTGAAAAATCAGTTCTTTTATTTAGTTGTGTAATTATTGTTGGAAACATGCCAATTAATGTTTTCATGGTGTCATATGTGTTGCAATTTCAAATGGGGAAACACAAATATCATAAGCCAAAAGACACAGAGATTTACATTTACATAGGAAATTGATTATTAAAAGCAATCCTATCAATATTCTAGTTTTGGTCTCAATAGTTACAACCAATGTTGAATAATAGGATCTCAATTCTATCCTTGGAATTTGTTTTAATCTTGGTCTCAATAGTTACAACCAATGTTGAATAATAGGATCTCAATTCTATCATTGGAATTTGTTGTCACCGTTTAACAATCTCCACCTTGACAACAATTAACCTGATACCTTGCTCCTCCTTTTGTTCATCACCTTTTCTGCAAGCCAAGAGAAGCCAAGCACCATTGTAGATTCTCTAATAGTACTGGTTTTGTGAACATGTCTGCGCAGTTCTCTTTTGTATGCACTTTCTCAAGAGAGACTCCACCTTCATGGATAACCTGTCTTACAAAATGGTACTTGATAGGTATATGTTTTGTTTTACTGTGATAGGCTGGGTGAATAGCACTTTGACTATCACAAAGTAACTTTACTTTGTCCTGCATCCTTCGAAACTCACCAAACAAACCTTTCAACCAAAATGCCTCTTTGCAAGCATGTGAAGCAGCTACGTATTCTGCTTCTGTAGTGGATAAAGAAACAATGTTCTGTAGCTTTGACATCCAACTAATAGCTCCACCTGCAAGAGTAAAGATATACCCTGAAATCGACCTTCTCTTGTCCAAATCACCTACAAAATCATAATCAACATATCCACAAACTGTTTCACAACCACTGTTATAGGTGATACAATAATCACTTGTGCCCCTCAGATACCGAAGCACCCATTTCACTGCTACCCAATGCTCTTTACCTGGATTTTCCATATATCTGCTGACAACCCCAACTGCATGTGAAATTTCTGGCCTTGTACTAACCATCGCATACATTAGACTTCCTAGTCCATTAGCATATGGTATTCGAGACATATATTCTTTTTCTTATTTTGTACTAGGACATAAAATTGAAGAAAGCTTAAAATGGGAAGCCAAAGGGACTGAAACTGGTTTCACATCGTTCATTCCAAACCTCAAAAGTATCTTCTCAACATACTTTTGTTGTGACAACCAAATCTTACCATTCCTCATGTCTCTGAATATCTACATGCCCAAAATCTTTATTGTTGCTCCTAGATCTTTCATATTGAATATCATAGCCATCTGATCCTTTAACCTATTGATCCAGTTATGCTTTTTCTTGTTAAAAGCATATCATCAACATACAATACTAAGATAATGAATATGCCATTATTCAATTTCTTAAAGTAGACACAATGATCATACTCACTCCTTATATAATTCTGGCTCACCATGAAAGAGTCAAATTTCTTATACCATTGTCTGGGCGACTGCCTGAGACCATACAATGATTTCTTGAGCCTGCAAACGAATTTCTTGTTGCGATTCTGAATGAACCCTTCAGATTGTTCCATGTAAATTTCCTCATCCAAATCTCCATGTAAGAAAGTAGTTTTAACATCTAGTTGCTCCAACTCCAAATCAAACAATGCAACTAATGCTAACACAATTCGAATTGAAACAATGTTTACAACTGGTGAAAAAATCTCATGAAAGTCAATACCTTCTTCCTAAGAATATCCTTTCGCAACCAGCCTTGCTTTGTACCTTTCCACCTTATCATCAACACCCTTCTTCAGCTTGTAGATCCACTTGCAACCTACAATTTTTCTATCTCTTAGAAGTTCTACCAGGTCCCATGTAGCATTCCTCTCTAATGCTTTCATTTCATCCTTCATCGCTTCTTTACATTTATCACTGTTAGAACCCTTCACAGCTTCCTGATAGCACGAAGGTTCATCATCATTAGTACTTAAAGAAACTAATGAAACAAAACCATCATACCTTCTTGGAGGATTTCTAACCCGTGTAGACCTCCTTAAGGAAGTTTATGGCTCATCCACAATCTTTTGACTATCATCATCAACCATGTCTTCCTCTGCTGCAAGAGACTCTTCATGAACATCTTCTTAAACTTGTTCATGTTCACCTTCATTAGTTTCAAACTGAATTTGTTGATACTTTTGTGCTTCTTCCTGTTTCATTTGAACATCTACATTTGATTTGATGAGAGATGATTCATCAAATATTACATCTCTATTAATGGTCATCTCGTGGGCAGTAGGATCCCACAACCTATACCCCTTAATACCATCACCATATCCAACAAAGATAAGCCTTTTTTATTTTCGATCTAATTTAGAACACTGATGTTTTGGAATTAGAGCATAGGCTTCACAACCAAAAACTTGAAGATTAGAATAATTACAAGGCTGACCTTCCATACCTCTTCAGGAATCTTGCACTCTATTGTCATTGATGGTGATCAATTCACCAGTTAACAAGTTGTAGTTACTTCTTCTGCCCACAGTTCTTGCTACAATTTGGCGTTACTAAGCATACTCCTTTCTCTCTCTAGAACAATCATGTTCATGTGTTCATGAACTCCATTTTGTTGAGTATAGAAAATGGTTTTATGCCTATCAATCCCAAACTCCTTGCAATAGTTCTCAAATTCCATTGACGTAAATTCACCACCATTATCAGTTCTTAAGCATTTAATGGATCTACTAGTGCTCTTTTCCACTAAAGCTCTAAACTACTTGAAAACTGTAAAACATCAGCCTTACTTTTCAACATATAGACCCAAAACTTCCTAGAGAAATCATCTATAAAGGTTACAAAATACGATATCCTCCATATGATATAGTAGGGGATGGTCCCCAAACATCAAAATGGATATAGTCAAGGATTCCTTCACTGGTGTGTCTTCTGGTTTTAAATTTCTGCCTATTTTTTTTTCCATAAATACAGTGCTTGCAGATATCTAACTTTAAGGACTTTAGAATAGGAAGCAATTTGTGATCAGATAATACCTTCAATCCTTGTTCTCTCATATGGCCCAACTATTGATGCCACAATCGAACATAATCATTGTCATTATTGGATACCGTTGTCGCATGATCTGACTCAGTTCTTCCTTCTAACAAGAACATGTTACCAACCTTCTTCGCTTTCATAACCAATAGGAGTCCTTTGTAGAATTTCATAACTCCACCTTGAACAATACTCTTATATCATCCAGTGTCTAAAACTCCCAAAGAAATTAGGTTCTTCCTAAGCTCAAGTACATGTCTCACATCAGTTAGTATTTTAAAAATTCCATCAAACATCTTAATTTGAATGCTACCAATTCCCACAACTTTACATGATTTTTCATTTCCCATGTAAACTATTCCATCATCTATAGACTAGTGAGTAATAAACCAATGTCCATGAAGACACATGTGATTTGAAGCACCAGAATCTCATAACCATTGTTGATCATGACGTGAACCAATACTAATTGATAAAATTTCAGCAATCATACCTGGACCTGCTGCTGAACCTGTTTCAGTTGTGTTTTCTTCCTTCGTCTCTTTTGGAGGGTATTCTTTAGAGGCCTGCTATCACTTCCAACAATCCTTCTTCAGGTGCCCAGATTTGCCACAAAACCAACACTTAAGCTTTCTCTTTTTGCCCGTCAACTTTGATCGAGAGAAATCCCTTTGATCGTGTCCTCTTCCTTTAGGTCTGCCTCTGACCATCATCGCCTTAGATGTAGAAGTTTATTGATTGGATTTCTTCCTTGTTTCCTTAGAAAGTAAAGCTCCAACAATATGATCAAACTCAATACTTTATGTTGAACTGAAACTAATAGAGGTAACAAAGTGATCCCATGACGCGGGAAAATAACACAATAATGTAATTTCCTTATCTTCAAATTCGAATTTCACTCCCATGCTAGTCAACTGAACTAAGAGAGTATTAAAAGTATTTAAATGATCAACTATCTTCATACCTTCCTTCATGCGCAAACTGTACAATTGTCTTTTTAGGAAGATCATGTTTGTTAAGGATTTCATCATGTACAGGCTTTCCAACTTCATCCACAAATCGACTTTTGTCTTCTCCGAGACAATATTGAACGTAACATCATCGGCCAAACACAGGCGTATGGCATTCAGTGCTCTCGCATCCATCTCATCTCATTCACCATCTGTTGTGGTCACAAGTTTCTTTGTTTTTCCCAAAAGCGACTTCACTACGCCTTGTTGCACGAGAAGATCGTGCATCTTAACCTTCCAGATCTCGAAATTATTCTTGCCATTGAACTTTTCAATTAGGAACTTAGCACTCTACGTCTTTGCCATTAGAGGAAACATTCCAAATAACACCACTGCTTGTAATAACCAAGGCCCTTTGAAAAAATAATGTGGAGGACTAATGGTTTAAACTTTACAAGGTTTAATAAAAGATTTAATAAAAAATCCTTTTACTAACCTCTCCTTTTACTTAAATAAAAAACCAGAAAACCCCTTTTTAAATCCTCCACCCTACATTATATTTAATTCCAAAATATAATAATAAACCTCTATACCTTTAATTTTTCAAAAGGAAAAAACATACAAATTACTTCATAAAGGAGATCGTGAAATTATGAAATTTAACAGGCCAGCGCTGAAATTTTGGAATTTAAATATTCATCACTCCCAACCCTAATACAGGCCAGCGCTGGAATTCTGAAATTTAAAAGTTCACAAGTGTACCGAAATCAGCACTCCCTTCACAGGTATATCCCAGTGCTGAAAATGAAAATGACACTCCTTCCAGTAAGCTTCAAACTGTTCAAGTGTGTATGTCTCCCTCTAGCAGATCGACGGCTCATGCATTAAGCATCGATGCATTTCTCCACATCCAGGTTGCTCTGATACCATTTGTTGCAATTTCAAATGTGGAAACACAAATATCATAATCCAAAACACAATCACGCAGCAATAAAAGACACATAGATTTACGTGGTTCACCCAAACGTTGGTCTATGTCCACCAAGCAGAGGTATCGATTGTCTTATTATTCAAATCATGGAAATTACAGTAGCTCACTCCCACTCCCTTGTTTTTCCTCTACGGGCTTACATAAATTTATATACATTTACACAGGACACTGATTATTAAATGCAATCCTATCAATATTCTAATCTTGGTCTCAATAGTTACAACCAATGTTGAATAATAGGATCTCAATTCTATCCTTGAAATTTGTTGTCACCGTTTAACAATATGCACATGCATGCAGCTATGTGAATGCTCATGCATGCAATCTATTTATGAACGGTTAGTGTAACTATGTGATCTATTCATGATCAGTCTGTGTAACTGAGTGATAGATGTTATATATACTAACATACCCATAGAGGTGTGAGTGTAATGTGTAGTGAGTGTGTGAGAGCAAGACACAATACTGAGGTGTTCTGTGTATGAGAGGAGTGGATGGTTGTATGCTTGGGTTGGCTATTGTAATTCTCTCTTGAATAAAATAATATCGATTATCATTGCCATGGTTTTTTTCCCTCATTGGGTTTCCACATAAATCACTGTGTCAATTGTAAGTTTGTTGTTCTTGGTTTAATGAATGTTTGATCTTGCTCATTTATGCTTTGATTTTATGATATATTTTTATTCCGCTACCTAACAAGTATGTTGATTGAGAACTCAAGAGTTCTATTTGATCCATTGTATTTGATTCGATCCCAGAAATCAGTACTCAAGTGTTAGATTCGATCCCATAAATCAGATTTTTCGATGAAGAAATCAGTTGTGTTATTTAATTGTGTAAGTATGCTTCTTGGTACTCAAGTATTCGATTCGATCTATAATTTATTATAGTATTCGATTCGATCCATAAATACTTTTTTTACATATGGTATTCGATTTTATCCATAAATACTTTTGTTACATATTGTTCTTTCATTCACCTAACATCAGTTTGCATTGCTCTGATAGTGGTGGGCTCCTTTCTTGAGTAATGGAAGCCTCCTGCACTGGTCGTGGTGGCCTCCCTCATTGTCATTTCACACCAAAAAAATGAAATGTAAAAGTGTCAACATCGGGGATAGCTCTAGCCAGTCTCTTTCTGTCTTCCACTATCAGTGTTCAATTTCAAATAATAAACTTTTCGTACAAGATTTGAGGGAGAGCTCCAAAGAGGTAGTGAATTATGGTGAGTAATACCCATCCTGTTACACAACATTGTATGTTGTGGTAGGTGGATTATAGACTATCGGATCTGAAAGCAATTGAGATTTAATGAAGCAATTGAGATTCGATGGCCTACTACAAAATTCAATGCTGAATAACGGGTTGGATGATAAATTATGTGTAACAATGTGTAGAGTACTAAAATAATATTGAACACAAATATCCAGCCCCAAAACATTGAACGCTTTGTAGGTTAATCATATTCAACATTAAATATCTAGTTCCAAAATACTAAACGCTTTGCAGGTTAATCTATTGAAAATTAAATATCAAATTTCAAAACATTAAATGCTTTGTATGTTAATGCGTGCAACAGTTGAATTCAAAGTAACATTGGATTTAATACACGTTGGTATACATATGTAACATTTAATATTTTGTAGCGAAGTACGTGAACATCGATAGGTATCCGCATTAAAACCCCTTGCACTCAGTGAAAATTTCTTAAAACCCAAGCTCGGAAAAAAAAGTAATAAAACCCCGAGCACGACCTTCAACCCCAGACACGGAAAAAAATAAAATAACCCCACTCACACAATTAAACCGTAAAACCCCAGGTGCAGAAAAATATCCCTGCCCAAAAAACTAATCTAGCCACTAAATAATCTAACCAGTTATTATCAAGTTAATTTCACTAATTAAGTTATTCACTATCAAGTTAATCTCACTAATTAAGTTATTCACCCATTTGACATTCACTTATTAAGTTAAAATATTTTATAAAAGACATTAATAATTTAAAATATTTTTAAAATTGCTATTTTATGAAAACTATTTGGTGAATCCTATAAAAATAAACCCATTAATGTGTGGCCCTTACAGGTTAAAACAATTTTTAAAAAATCAACCATCTTTCAAAAAAAAAAATCATGTAAGTGTGTTGATATATTTCCACCATGCTAGTGTGTAATAACACCTAGTGGGTCAATGTATGTTGAAATATTTAAAAATATTGGTGTGACTAGTACCTTCAAACACACTACTGCATTCGGATATTGGGTGCATCATAGTAGCGTAAATTAAAAAGAGAAATGCGATTACAATATAAGAACCGATGCTCACAATTCCCTATGAATTCCCCATTGCCCGTTGCTACTAGATTACTCTATTACTCATTTTGTTTAATTCCATGGTGATTTGGCGTTCATTTTGGAATTTACCAAATGGTATCTAACTTTTCATTTTTATTCTAGAAAAAATCCATGCCTCTTCAACAAAGAAGAGACTAAATAAATTATTTGTTATTCCTTAATTTACATTTTCAGTAGATTAAAATTTAAAATTTTATTCTAATTTTATTGTTTTATGATTTTTTTAAAACTTTGTGTTGGTGCATCCATGGTGTTTCGCTATCATTGTAAGTTGGTTCCCTTATAGGTTTAATCAATTTGAGATTCTCCAACTGATATGAAATGGATCCAAACAAGAAAATGGTTGTAAGACTGAGTACTTGCAAGTATAAGTACATAACTAATGAAGGTTAGATAACTTATTAAAGATAACCATTCTTAAAAGATACACCATAAGGGGACCAATTTGGCATTACATACACTTATTTCAAGGATCCTTCAAGGCTCTTCAAGGCTTCTTTATGTGGACACGTCATCATCACTTTTAGGGGCTTATGGGATTTGCTTTAGGTATTCTTCTAAGGTTGACATCAATGACCAACCAATTTTCCAACAAAGAAGCCCTTCGAGCCTAGTTTTAGCTAAATATCTCATTTTGGCTTCTATCTAGTTTTAATCCACCACATCAAATGTTTTTTTGAGGGCCATAGCCCCATGAAGTTGCAGATTAATGCATGATATTTCATATACTATGTGGTTTCATTGATTTTGTTGGACTTGATTTCATACCTCAGAGTTTCACTAGCCTACAGGATACAGGTTCTTATGTGACTCATGGCTTGGTCTTTAATTTCCTTAAGGTCTTCTCTTTTCTCCTTCTCTAAGGAGGGTCCTCGTTGATGGTCATTATTGATGCTAGTTGTGGGAACTTTGAGAGTGGTTGGATGAGCATTATTTGGACAATGCATGGGCTCTCTATGGGACACTACTACAATATTGTGGAAGGAGGGAGTCAAACTCCCTCCTCCTATCACCACCATTGAAGAGGCATCATAAGACACTAGTCGTAGAGAGGTTTAGGGTTCAAGTCTCTTAGATCGTTACTTATCTTCCTCTTCAAATGAAAATTTAAAAGTAAATGATACCAAAGAGAGATAAATAAAGGAGATAAATAAATTAAAAAAAGGGAAATTAACAATACAAGAGAAAATACTGGGGAATGGGAAATGAAAGGTCAAGCATGTTGGCTTTCTCGTTACCCTAGTTCTCCCTATTTATTTTTGTACTTTTCACTCTTAAAGTTTTTTTTGGCCAAGAAAAGGAGTATGCATAGAAATCCATGAACACCATTATAACCAAAGATTTTCAAAATGAAAGATGAGCAATCATTTGAATCTAGTTTTCCCATTTGGGTTTCTAGGGAAAAATCTTTGTGTCAATTATGTATGTGATTTTATCAGTGTGATGGATTTTCATTTACATTTTAATTCAATGGATTGTTATGGTAAAATATGTGTGGCTTTAATGTTAAAGTATTCATTGGATTTGATATCGAGTTAATAGAAGCAATCCTTTGTATTTAACTATTTCCTATGTTTTCTTGATGGTGTGAAAATCCATGACCAACTATAACTTTATCAAGTTCACTCAAAATTTTATTCTCCATCAGCGATGGATGAAATCCAACAACTAGTAAACCTACATTGTTGGATGCCCAACTAGTCTTAGAGATTGATGGTTTTCGTTCTAGAGTTGTTGTAATAATTAAGGGGGTTTCTAAATTGGATGAGAGATTTTTTTTTTGGTTTGTTGGGTGATTTGAGATGCTAGAAATTTTTCCTCTTATTGTAAGGAGTTTTACACGTCTCTCTTCAATAATTGGAGTGAGTGTTGAGTGGGTTCTTACTCCTTGAGCTATTTTATTACCAATTGACAAGTCATACGAGGCTATATGGGCCATATGTTGGAGTGGACCTAGAAATTGTGTTTTAGTTTTACAATTGGCATAGTAATTGCATATATTGGCATACCCAGAACCCCATATAGCAATGGTTTTCATGGTTGGTGTAATCATTCAATTATCTTTATCCTATTTATTATCGGATTGAATGCTAGAATTGGGATTTACTTGAATCGAGTAATATGTTGGGTGTTCTATCTCATAAACAATAGAATCATTTTAAGCTATCCATGGACCATATAATATAACATCCTTTGTACTCTGTGAAAAGCATGCATTAATTGTTATCTTCAATGTTCTCATTCATTTTTTTATCTATTGGGATGTTGAATCATAATGACCCCAAAATTTCCAATCATAACTGATTTCTCTATGTTGTTGATAGAAGCCATAAATGTGTATTGGTAATTATAATACCCCAACATTACTAATAATTTGTTGATTCAATGGCTAAGGGATGCCCAT
>SNQJ01S0197011.1:0-10327 GCA_010110895.2 Picea sitchensis
CCAATGTAGAGTTCTGAGGAAGGAGAAACGTAAGGCAGGGTTGCGAAGACATGGAAGACATGTAGCCATGAGTGGGACGCACAAGAGGAGTTTGGGGAAGTCTTATCGCAGGTCTGGGTGAGGCATGATATGATGCAGATCCAAAGTCTATGTTTAGCTTGGTGAAGTCTTTTGATAGAGAAGAGATGGTGGGTCTGCGGTGGGCGTACAATTGGGGAGCAGAACAAGAGTTACAAAAATTTTTGCAACGAAGAAGTTCGTGGAATGAATATGTGTATGAGTGTCTTGTTGAGGTGAGACGAGTCATGTGACTTTGCCAAAGTTGTGAACCAAGCCAGTAGTTCTCATATTGTAATTGTTTCGCAATAATAAGACTTAGTCGAGTGTTAGGCACGTCTTGTGCTGCTTGCACTATATATGTGTGTCTCTTCTTTGTTTCCCAAGTGTTCTCTTGGTTTCGCATGTTCATGGATGTATGCTTAAATGACTAAGTGTTAAGCTCATAAAAAATTGTCTAATTATACAAGCGAGTTGCAGAGAGTAGGAGTATGACTCACCCATAGCCTAGAACAAAGTATGGGTATGCTCTAGGTGAAGAGGCGTAGTCTGGGTGAAGTATCATTGATGTTTCCAAGAAGCCAAGTGAGAAACCCGGGTAGACTGTGGGCGCGTGACAGATGGTATTAGAGAAAACTTTGAAGATAGTTTGGTGAGCTCTTCACCATTGTCACCTTCATGACAGATGGTATTAGAGAAAACTTTGAAGATAGTTTGGTGAGCTCTTCACCACTATCACCTTCATCACAAATGGCATCAAAGAAAATTTGGTGAATATTTCAGTGAGGAGGATTGGTTCATCACAAAGACAACTTTGGTCGCAGACTTTGGTGGACAATCGGTATCAAGATTGTGACAGAAGTTGGTGCTAATAGACATGTCGGGTTGTGGACGAAGTTGCAACTTGTGGGAATTTATGGGTGCATGCCTTGTGCAGACCAAGAGCAGAGTTTGTGGGTGAACAGAAGCACTTGGACAGGGAGAACAATAACAAAACTCATTGCAGAGTTAAAGTTTGAATGAATTTGGGGTTGCTAGCTCGACTCATTGGCATGTTGGGATCTCCACCAGACAGAAAGAACGACTTCGAAGGTGACAACAGGTTGTGAGAAGAGTTGTGAAGCAGTTGGTGAGTTCGTAGACACGTGAAGGCAAAGTTGGGGCAGTAGCACACAAATGTCTTTGTGCAACAAGCAACCAAGGCATCAATTGTTCAAACAAGAAGTAAAGAGTTGAGTTGAGGTAATTCGGTTGCGCGCAAGTAGAGTTGTGTGTTGCGAGCCAAGGACCGACTCAACCCAAGAGATGGAAGTCATGCATGAATGGCATGACAAGATGGACATTGCGAAGCGAAGTTTGACGCAATGTCAGAAAGGATTGAAGGGGATGCTTGGGATTGCACAATGGAAATCATGTGATGACAAGACATGGTATAATAGAATAGACGTTGTGAATTGAAACTTGGCATAGTTATGGGAAGGATTGAAGAAGATGAACAAGATCAAGGAACAATCGAAATTTTGCGACAATGAGATGAGGACCCTTTTGGATGAAACCGAGTCTAGGAAGATGCCAAAGTTGGGGTCACTCAGCAAGGAGGATGACCAAGGAAAAGGAGAAGTCGCAACAAGGAAGAAGTTGGTTGATCATAGAGGAATACTTTTTCGGTGTTTTCTTTGCGATGAAAACCACTTCAAAACAAAATGTTTGATGAAGACTAAGTTTGAACAGTAGGAAGAATACCAAGTGCCGTAGGCAGAGGAGAATCTTGTGGCCATGGTGGAAGTATTTCAAACTGCCACACCTTCAAGGGAGATGTTGGAAGTGGTGGATGCTTTGGAAGCACATCTAGATGAGTTCAAAGATAGAGACCATGGACAACGTTTACAAGGTGAAGAAGGACTTTTCTTTGTGGATGCGGCGGTGAGTGGGGTGAAATCGTTTCTTTGGTGGACACCAACGTGACCCACAACTTTGTGAGTGAGCGGAACATGAAGTCGCTCCATCATAAGCCTAAGAGCAACATGGCCATGTACAAGGTGGTCAAATCAGGAGTGGAATCGATAGTTGGGGTGGTTTGCTCCACACCTTTAAGAGTTGGAAGTTGGTTTGGAAATTGAGACTTCACATTTTCTCCATTGGATGATCATGCATTGGTCTCGGGGCAAGATTTTTTCAAATTTTCCAAGGCAGTTCCACTCTCACACACAGGTTGCTTGGTGTTATTGGATCAATCCAAAACGCCAAGTATGCTCGTGCTGACAAAGAGGAATCTTGGATGAATACCCAATATGTTTGAGAACAAGTTGATTAAGAGATTCAACGGAAGTGTGCACAGACCTTGTGACATGATGCAACAACAAAGGGTGAGTTCGACCATGGTGACCTTGGGAGGATTGGGACAGAGAGAAAAAAGGTTGGCAATAGTGGAGACATCGATGAAGTCTTCCTTGGAGAAGATATATCGGTTGTGAAGCATGTAGTACCGTAAGCAAGAGCGCGAGGACGATTTGAAGTCGACCATCACAACACTTTACAAGGTCGTCGCACATGAGACACAACTCAAGTCTCTTTGTTGCCAACAAAGTTGCAAAGGGGTTAAGGCAGATCGGTTGGAAGAATCACTTTTTTGTAAAAAATCTAAGTGTTGAAACAGAGCAGTGTGTGGAGGCACTCACTCAGCCAAACTTGGACTTACATGCAGAAGAAGTGGGGAAGGATTGACACCCCACAACCATTGTGAAAATTTGTAGGAAAGACATGGGGATATATAACTTTCAACTAAGTGCATAATGACTTAAGGAGTTGGGATGCACACTGAAGGAAATCAAGTTGGTGTTGAGATACGTGTGCACAAAGCACAAGTTGGACATTATGTATGCCAATAGACTTGGTGACCACTGTTGGGTACACTCCATTCGCTAAAAAGACAGGGAGTTGGCATGCTATCAGGAAGTAGGAAGGGTGGTCTTGGGCACCTTGCAAAGAGGTCCCATCACAGATTTGGAGATATGCATTTCCATGGAGAGGGTAGTGTGGTGTAGGGCACCCTGGAAGTGGACATTAAAGCATATTTATATGAGTGTGACTTAGTGAGTTGGAGCAGGGAGGCGACCTCACTTTGTCACAATGAAAACAACAGTTGGTGTGTTGGGTTGTAGAGAGGTAGCTTGATATCATATTGGCGTGCTGGGTTAGTGAGGTGACTTTGCAGCCAAGGGCAAGGTGAATGAATTTTCCTTAGTCTTTAAGGTTGGACAAAGTGATGGAGGTGAAAATAGAAGTGATTTTGTTTAGGCATGGGGAGTACATTCTCATGAGTTGGGTGCGACTATTGGACTAGATACCTAATCGGTCCAAGGCATGAGGGACATCAATGTGTAGAAGCATGCTTGATATGGTTGTAGTATGATCGCAACAGTGAGTCACGCAAGAGTTCAACACTTAGGAAATGTTTTGAAGAAGGCAATAGTCAATTGTATTAGACAACGATAACAACAACAACAAGGAAACAACATCGCAATGAGGAAATGCAACTGAGTTGGGTGAATTTCATCCTTGGAGTTGGGTGAAGCGACCATAATGACTCAAGAAATAGATCATGCAGAGTTTGGCGTACTGCAATTAGGTTGGTTTGTGGAAATTTGGGGGTTCCATTTCGTAGGAAACTTGGGGTTTCCACTTCGCAGGAAAATTTGGGGTTTCGAGTGGTGGAACTTGGGGTTTCCATGAGACTCAGTCGCGATGGAGGCATAAGTTTGGGTAGAGATTGGAGACGATAGGTTTTGAGGATGTTGTCGGGATGAAACCAATTTTAGGTGGGGGAGGATGTAAATCCCTTCGGGACACCCACCGAGCATGCACACTCCTTGGGCAGACTCCATGACAATTTGATCAAGGAACATGTGATCGGTTGGGCGGATGAAGTCTTATAGGCACGGGAAGGAGCACCTTGGTCACATGATGGTGACGTGTGGACCTAAGGATGCATGTGCCTCACTTTCCTTGTGACGAATGGTGGAGACTTGGGTTGCATTTGGGCAAGGATGAGGTGACTTGGGAAAGCACCCAAGGAGTGGACCCACTTTCCCTTGGAAGCACATGCATATTGGAGAGGTTGGATGACCCCATTGACACATTGTAATTACCTCATGGTCATCTAAAAACCGCTCCTTTGTAATTACCTCATGGTCATCTAAAAACCACTCCTTTGTAATTACCTCATGGTCATCTAAACATTGTACCTCATAGGCTTGTTTTGCATTAACTTGTCCTCCTTTAGTATCCCAAGACCAAACTAAAGTATCATTATCATCATTTAACTCAATACTAGTCCAAATTAGTCCCTTTACATAAATTTCCCATTCCTCTTTCTGTTTTCCAGCTAGTCCAAGAATCTCTGCACTTTTCCATTTTGAAATATTTTGATCTCCATTAGTTGAAGAAACTACATGTGCTAGTAACTTTATACCATTTGAGTGTAGAGTACTTATTACATTCAAAGACAATTTATAAAAGTATTGTGCTCCAATCAACAGATCCACACCTATCCTAATATCCCAACCATTCCCCGGTTTCCAAGCAAGACAATTAGTAATGATAGGAAAGGAAGCAGTTAATGCTCTCCAAGAATTTGAAATCCCTTTAAAATTGTTTCTCCCGTCCCTAAACCATTCAACTACTGATTTCTTTTTCAAGTACTTCTTTTGAATCACTTCATGCCATAGTCCTGGAACCGTAAAGCTCCTCCAAAGACTCTTTCGTGCCAAAGCTTTTCCAAACCATAAGATGTTTTTTATACCCCAACCTCCTTTCTTTTTTGGTTTGGAAATCCTTTTCCAATTTACCAGATGTGTACTTTCTTTTTTCTTTTTTTCCAGTCCATAAAAATCCGAACATCCTTCTTCTTATTTTATTTAAAATATCTGTAGGGATATTACCCATAGAAATCCAGTAAACAAGAATGATTTCTAAGACTGATTTTACAAGAGTAAACCTTCCTCCTAAGGTGAGCCATCTATGGCTCCAATTTGAAATTATTTTTTCAATTTTTTTTTGCAGCGAACTCCAATCATCGAGAGTATAACAATTTGGTTTAATAAATAACCCCAGATATTTAAAGCCAACATCTAGAGATTTTACCTCATAAGGCAAACAACCTTTTAAAATTGAGAGCTCCTCTCCTGTCCATCCCGCATCTAAGAAAAGAGACTTATGTGAACTGAAGGACATGCCCATAGCATTACAAAACAAATCAAGTGTTTCCTTTAAAGCTAACCATTCTGTGAGAGAACCATTCCCAAATAAAATAACATCATCCACAAAGAGTAAGTGTGTAATTCTGATTCCATTTGCAACTAAGACTCCAATTTTACCTTCTTCAACGAGCTTCAGAATGAGTCTACTAAGTCCTTCCACAATAAGTAAAAACAATAGTGGAGAAAGAGGGCATCCTTGCCTCAATCCTCTAGAATTTATGAAAAAACTGGATGGACTTCCATTAATTAAGACAGAGAAATTGCAGAACTTACACACCCCATAATCCAGTCAGTTGCTTCTAGAATTAGACCAATATGAAGTAAACTAATCTTAGAAAACCCCAATCCACCCTATCGTAGGATTTCATCATATCTAATTTCAAGACCAAAGATTTTGAGTTTTTTACCTTTATATTGTGCAAAGCCTCTTGTCTACCCTCCAAGAAGTCAAATTCTTCCTTTGAAATACCTGTTGAAAGGAACAATTTGATTCTAGTAGAAATTATTTTTGTAATTATCTTATATGTCAAGTTACAAACGGAAATGGGTCTAAAGCCTTCAAAGGAATCATGCTTATCACTTTTCAGAATGAGTGCTAGAAAGGTAGCATTTAGGGCTCTTATAACCTTTCCTTTCAATCTTGACTCCTGCACCATAACCAACAATTCAGGCCCCAAAAGATCAAATAACTCCAAAAAGAGTTCAATAGTCCAGCCATCTGGCCCAGGAATTTTTGAAACAACAAACCCTTTCAAAGTTTTCCACACTTTAGATAGTAAAACAAGATTTGCAATTTTTTGTCCTTCTTCCTCAGAAAAAATCCTAGGATAAACTCTAATAACATCCAATTGTTGTACAATAGAGAGATTCTCCTGAGCTTTGCAGATATTCCATAAATATCCTATTGATTCCTTTTTAAAATCCCCTTGGCTTGTAATTAGGGATCCATCCAACTTTTTAATATCCTAGATGACATTAGTCTATTTTCTATAGTTTTCAAAGGCATGCAAAAAACTTTGTATCGTTGTCCCCCGACACAAGCCAATTGATCTTACTCTTTTGTCTCCAAGTTTCCTCCTCCTGCTTTAAAAGTTCCATTTTCCTTTTATCTTTCTCTAAAACCAAAACTTTATTTGCATCCTTCTCGAAACCCCCAGGAAAATCAGTATAAAGAATATCTAAATCTACTTCTAATCGGGTTAGTTCCTTCTTAGACAATTGTTTTTTGTTTCTCTCCCATTCGATGACTAAGGATTTTAGCAATTTGAGCTTTTGTACTAGTGAATCCATTGGGGAAGTGATATTTGTATCCAAAATCCTGTTCCAATTAGTTTGCACTAACTTCACAAAATCTCGTTCAATCAACCAGACATAATTGAGTTTAAAAGGATAACTGAAGTTTTCTTGTTCTTGATCTAGTTGAAAAACCACAGGCTTGTGGTGAAAAATATTAACATTTACCACCCAATACATGTATCTATAACCAGACAATGCCAAGCTTTCATTAATTAAAAATTGATCCAATCTCTTAGCAACAAAATCCTGCTCTCCTCTTCCATTTCTCCAAGTTGGAAGAAATTGATAGGTTCCACATCTATTAATCCTTCTTCTTGAACCAACTAATTAAAGTAGGAATCCATCAGATCAATCCTAAAAAATGATCCCCAAACTTCCCTTGTAGAAATAGTAAAGTTTAAATCACCTCCCAGAATTAAGTTATGCTCTTTCAGTAGACCATCCAACTTCACAAAGTCCCAGAAATCATGTCTATTTCCATAAGGACCATAGAAATTTACCAACTTCAATCTTTTGTTGAGATCCTTAACAAGTCCATCCAATAAGATTCTTGCATGGGTCAAAAAAGCATTAAAATCAGCTTTCCTCGGGTTCCAAGCAGATAACAGACCTTCCGATAAACTATTTGAATTCACCCCACAGAACTTCCACATGGGTAAAAGTTTTGCAAAAATCTCCCTCACTTTGTGCTCACTAACCATAGTTTCTTGAATAAATAAAATAACAGGTTTAACCATTTCTAACAATCGTTTGAGGGCTAAAAACCTTGGAGCACCCCCCACTCCTCTTAAATTTAGGGAAGCTACAATCATTTTTTACCCCTTGCAAGGGATTTCTAAGCTTTAAGCACCCTTGGTCCTTCCAAGACCTACAAACTTGTGAATCCAATGTTTTCTTTCTCCTTCCCCAATTTTCTCGCACTTCTCATTTTTAAAGGGGAAAATTCCTTCTCCAACCCTCCAAAAGCAACTCCTTTCAAAATTGATGGCCCCAATTTCTTCCTACAAACTCCATCACCTTTAGTCACCAAATCTATATTTCCCTTTGAATAGGACGACGATGAGTTCTCTCCCCCTCAAGTAGATCTAGAGAGGAGTACGATTCATAACCTCTTTATATGAATGGATACAGGTTGTTAAGGAATCATCAATCACTATTTAAACAAAAACTTCTGACTGTGAAAAAACACTGTGGTTCTCCACAAAAACCATTGCATCATCACAAGAAACAAAACCAACTTCATTCAATAGGAAATTTCCATTCAATCCATCTGGGGTAGTGGCTATAGTTTATGAACACAGGATCCCTTCTACCTCCCGAGACTCTTGTTCAGGGTTTGGTCTTAGAGGATTTTTACAGTCAAACGTACCGCCTATTTTGTAAGAAACAATCTCTAATCTTAGGGGCCTGTCACTAGATAAAACCCTTCTGAAACCCTTAAAGAACTAACCAAGGATAAACCCTCCTCAATTAAAGCAACAAAAGACTCATTTTCAACCCCCACACTAACCGTCCTTAATAAATTCTTATTAACATCTTTACTCAAAAAAGAGTAGACTGGTAGCTCAGACATGGAAGGTGAAGAAACCAGACAAAGATTTTCCAAACAGAGTCCCTGAAGAAACTCTAAATCATACATAGTAAGAGAAGAAAAATGTGCAGGGAAAAACATTTCCAGAAAACAGTTTCTTAAAAAAACTAGGACATGAAATTTCTAGGTGCCCCACTTCCTTGCAGACCGAGCATCGAAATGGGATCCCCTAATAATCCAACCTTTGCAAAAAATAGAGCCTCACCAATCAATTTCCAGTTCCACTGGCAAAACTTGGTGTAAATTGAATTCAACCAGAATCTTTCCAAATCTCTTATCTTTACCTGATAACACCTATGGATCTACATGAAAGAATTTTCCTAAGGAGTCACCAATCACCTTAAAGGCCTCCAAATTCTAGAAGACCAGAGGGCATCCTGGTAATAACACCCATAAATGGCGAAATCTGATATGATCCTTTTCTGGGTCAAAGAGATGAGTCCAACGTTTTAGCATTAAACTACCAGTTCCATACAACTAGACTTGATCAAGGATCTTCTCCACATCAACCACCTCTCTGAACTAGTAGCAATACCATCTACGGACTAAGACTAGGACTTCTAGAATATAGCCCAACAAAGGTTTCCAATTTTCCTCAATGCACCAAAAAATGTCTTTTTTCGATAATGCCCAGTAACTGAAACATCCAACTAGCACACATAAAGAGAGAGATGACACCCCCTGCAAACCCATGTCTCGTCCCAACACCATCCTTGCCTTTTGATTCCTTGGATTCCACGGTTTTGTCTCCCAGAGTCTCCTATCAAACCCCACACTCCCTCCAATATTTACTTTGTTGCTAAAACCTTTATCTATGATAAGACTACCCTTCACTGAAGCTCTGTCATGTATAGTTGAAACCCCAGGCACAGTCCTTCAAGTCGTAGACAAATTTCTCCAGTTCTAAGCCAAAAATTCAGCAACAGCAGGAAGGTATGGCCTGAACCCTGCTTTTCTTTTGGTAAATGTGAAACCCTAATCCATATCATCGCTTCCACTTCAAATAAATTGTCGATAATCCCGATGGACCTCGTGTCCATCGAGCAACCATCGATTTCACCTCCTGTCAGCTAGGGTCTAAAAAGTGTCTCGTCCAACAAATTAGCAATAAACAAAGGATCTGGTTTGTACTTTACCCATCTTTTTAAACGAAGTTCTGCACGATATTCCTGATCGGATTTATAAATGCCTGCTTGACTCCAAAAGGCATCATCCATCGAGTCTAAGACACTGTCCAACTCAGAGTCCTCCATAGCAAGTTAAGCCGAACCATGTTCCCTCCAGGTCAACCTTTTCAATAGTTTTCTCCTCCCAAAAACTGTCCCTCCTCCCACCTGTCAAACCCTAGTTCCAAACCTAACAGGGTCCAACCCTTCAGCCTATCGACTCCCTTTCCAAGATCTCAAAAGTCCCATCCTCCTACTTGTCATACCCGGGTGCTCACTACGATCCACCAACCATCAACATCTGATGTACCTATAAACTTTAATATGCCAAGAATTGAAGCACTCATTAACATTACACGAGTGCATCATATATAAGCAACGATACACATATTCTCTTGAAACAGGATGGTTATGTGAGTTGATTATTATATTAAGGTACAAAATGACAAAGATTACATAGTAGTTAATATTAACTACTTTGTATGATCACATTATGCCAAAATAATATTAATATTAATTTTATTATCCAAAAAATTAAAAAGAAAAACTAATGAATTAGGTAAGTACTAGTTGCTTTGCAACTATATGTCTTGTTAGTACTTTTGCTATTATTTTAAAATCTTTTTATGTTTTTTAAAGCTTATTTAATAATTTAGATTTTTTTAATTAAATAATAAATTTATTGTTGTTTATATAAATTATTATTGGGTTAAAAATTTTAAGGTCTTATTGCTCAACCTTTGCTAATCGACCGCTACGTTTTATCACCATTAAATACTTTTCTAATGATATATAATATTTGATTGAAGTGGTAAGGCCTAACTGTCAATCTAAGGAAACTTTATTGACACAAAGTTTGATTGGCGTGATAAGGCCTGACTGCCAACCTGATAAGGCCTAACTGCCAACCTGACAAGGCCTGACTGCCAACCTATAGGTCCCACGCTTTATTGGCACTG
>SNQJ01S0197011.1:10337-27327 GCA_010110895.2 Picea sitchensis
TAATCAAAGGATGGTGATGTTTTATGAAGGTTTTATGATTTAAAATTGTCGTAAAGTTTAGTAGTTCAAAACATTGGAGCATTACCATTGATTGTTTATAGGGAAGACGGATGTGTTAAAAGCTTGTTGACTGTTTTTTTTTATTGTTTAAGATGGGGCAACTCAATGTTTGGATATAACAAGAAGCACTTAGTTTCTATGAGTGCGGGGAACAACCTTTTTTTTATTTTTGTGCAATGTGGCCTATCGATCTCATATGACCCCATATTTTTTGACCTCTATCAACTACTCGCAACAATATCCAAATATGCAACAATGACTTCCAATTTCCTTCTAATCCATTAGTCCTCAAGAGATTTCCTTTATATATCACCACCTCTCCATCACTATGCTCACCAAATATCCATTAATGATTAATCAATTGAACCCTCTTTTGATTGGTACTAAACATGTGACTAAAGTCCACATACAATTGAATAAGAAATAGATAAAACCTATTAAAAGATTTCTATATTGACTAACTCATAAACCATTCAAAAAAACACACCTCCTTTCTTTGTAAAATATAACCACTCACATTCACTTGGGCATGCCCTTTCCCGGCTTTTGAGGTATGCTAGTTTAAGCCATTTGGCATGTGAACTGACGAGGCATGTAACGACATTTTAAAATTCTTACAATTTATTTGAATTTTTTATTATTTTTCAACCCTTTTGAAATTTGAAATTGTATAAGGCAAAAAGTATTGGCGACAACACTACTAGTTCTGATTTCAAAGCTATTTCATGACGGAAGAGGAGCTTATGAGCTTTTATAATGATAGAAGCCAACAAATCCCACAAAATGCCAGTAAAAATATATAGTTTAATTCTTTTGTCTATTTATAATCTGAATTTAGTTGAAGAAATAAGATAATAATATTGACCTAAACTTTGTTTCACGTGTCAGAAGGGAGTGGATGAGAGTCCGTGACTGACTGTCTTCGCTATTGCCAGCGAAGACGAGCTGGAGCGCACACAGACGGACAACAACGAAGGAATGAGGAAACTGCGAGGCGGCATCTACTTCACACCCMTTGTGCAYTGCCACCATCAATCCTCGCTGTCCATCGTGCTCAGCTCCGTCTCTATCTCAATCTCACCACTCGGGGGCGGCCGATTCTTCATCCTCTATTTAAATCTCTCATCTCATTCAATTTTACCAGACCACATCTTTTTTCCAACTTCCTGCAACTCCTTCCTCCATAGCGACTCTWCTGGATCTAGATCGATTCTTCGGCTCAATACTTTGCGTTGGCTCTATCTCTCTCAATTTCTGTCTCTGTCTCTGTCTGCTAAGCTGAAAATGGCTGCTTTACGGCYTCAAACGGCTGCCAAATTCYTCSACATAGTGATCCTGTCTAYGATTGCTGCAAACATGTCCATGTCCYTCTCGGCKACTSCTCATGTTATTCGRSCAGCAGGGCATTCGAGGAAGTTGGGCAGTYTGGTCGAAGAGYCGGAGGTGGTATTGACATACCACAATGGTCCGCTGCTCACGAGTAAGCCAGGCTCCCTGGATGTCCATTTGATTTGGTATGGGAAATTCACTCCTGCTCAGCGCTCCATTGTAGGGGATTTTCTGCAGTCTCTCTCTCTCAGAGCAGAAGGGGCAGAAGCAAAGAAGCCCTCTGTGTCTGCTTGGTGGAATACCACTCACAAGTACAACAAGAACGCCAAGGCCAGGCTCTCCAGCGCCAGTAACAGCATTGCAATGCTGGGAAAGCAGGTGGTGGAGCAAGGTTATTCCCTTGGCAACTCACTCAAGCGGGCCGACATCGCCGCTCTGGTGGAAGCTGCCATAAAGTCCGGAGCTCTGCCTCTACTGGAGAATAATGCCGTGTACTTGGTGCTTACATCTGAGGATGTTACCGTCGAGGGGTTCTGCATGAGCTCCTGCGGATTCCATGGCAGTCTCGACCTATTATCGAACCAGAAACCACCTGAAAGCCGAATGATGGGGAAGAAGGAGAAGCATCAACAGCTTCTTCCATACGCGTGGGTTGGGAACTCTGCAAGTCAGTGCCCTGGACAGTGCGCGTGGCCCTTCCATCAGCCAATCTATGGACCCCAGACTCCTCCTCTGGTGGCACCAAACGGCGACATGGGCATCGATGGGATGATCATCAACATTGCCACCGTTCTGGTAGGGGCAGCCACTAATCCCTTCAACACCGGCTACTTCCAAGGCGACGTTGCGGCACCTCTGGAGGCCGTCTCCGCATGCCCGGGAATATATGGAAGGGGGGCATATCCAGGGTTCCCCGGGGAGCTTCTGGTGGATGAAACGACCGGGGCAAGCTATAATGCACATGGACATGATGGCCGCAAATTTCTCCTGCCCGCCATGTGGGATCCCTCTACCAGCTCTTGTAGGACGCTCCTGGTATAACGATATCCACCCCACAAGATCTCAGAGCAACGGTTCTGCTGCTGTCGTTATCATTCTTCTATTCTTTTTCATTAAATCAACATATCATTCTTTATTCATTCTTTAAATAAAAACAGATTTATTCCTTACTCCTTTTTCTTTGACCAATAAAGGGGGGTCTGTCATGAAAAATAACATGGACTTCGAATGAAATTTGCAGAGTGCTAACTAATACATTTAATATAATGTTTTTTTTTAAATATAATTTCAATATGCTTCAAATTCCCCAAAGTAAATTGGACAACACCTTAGGTTAACAAAGGGCTTTCGCCAATTTTGGAAGGCATCTGACCGAAAAGAATGTGTAAAGAATATATATTATGGAATCGCTACAAAACTATCAATCGATTGGGCAGGAAGAAGCTAGTCCTTCCATCGTAGCACGCAACTATGTAAGTTTGATTAATAATTCTTATCATCAAAATTTGAGTATGGTATAATTTTGTCATTTTCTTTTGGTTTTACATAGATTTTATTAACTCTGTCCAACAAATTTAAATTTTATTTTTATATATAGATTTTATTAACTCTGTCCATCGAATTTAAATTTTATTTTTATATGTACCATGTACATGGGGTACATGGCAGACGAGACCGTTGTGATGGGAATATTTTTCTTAGCATATTGGATTATCAGAAATTTACTTAGTATATAAATTTTAAGATAGCTATAGGAAAACAAAAAAAACTAATTAAATAAACAAACAAATTGATTATGTGACTAATAACATTACTTATTATTACCTAGTATTATTACTTATTATTACCTAGTATTATTACTTGGTATGTAAAATTTAAAATAACTGTAGGAAAACAAACAAATTTATGTCACTGATTACATTACTTATTTACATTACTTATTATTACCTAGTATGTAAATTTTAAGATAATTGTAAAAAAACAAATGCATATGGATGATGTTTCATTTTTTTAGGGAATCAAAAGTACCTTTCAAAAGCTTTGTTTTGTGATTTCAAAGCCACAATCTGCTTAAGCTCTTCCAATTAAAACATCACAAATTCATTAAGCTCTTCGAACTAAAACACCCTGCAAGCACAGATTTTTAAATCAGTTTCCAAATCAAAATCCCTTCAACAATTTGTGAAGTTTCACACTATTTTGTCAATTTGGATATCAAATACAATTCAAAATCCATAAAATAAAGTTAAAAAGCAAAACTTATTTACCAGTCAGTCCACGGAATTTGTGAAGTTTCACACTGTTTTGTCAATTTGAATATCAAATACAATTCAAAATCCATAAAACAGAGAAAATAAAGCACAAAAAACTCGCCTTCAGCATGGACTAATAATATATTAATTTGTCAAATTTTAATCCATCCAACCTGCCCTACCCTGCACGAATTTACGTGTAGTAAAATGGAGATAGTACGAATTAATCATCCGGAAGCTTCAAATGTGTACCATTGAAAAGTTTGAAACGATAGTCACATCTTTTCCACTCCTGATGCCAAGATAATTAATCAAGCAAATGTGTCCTCTGACGGAAGCCTCTGCAATTTTCATAAGCAAAACCACTTTGACCGAAGCAACAGGTTTTGTGGCCTCCTCGCTTGTCAAGCACTTACTCCACCAGGGTTACATTGTTGAGGCCACCACCCTGTAATTCCTGATATCACTGAAAAGGATAAACAATAAAAATAATATATAAATATATAAAAAAAATAGATAAACTATATCCGACCATAAAGATTTATATAAAAAAAATAGATAAACTATATCCAACCATAAAGATAGTCTTAAGATTTCTTTGATATCATAACTATGAAAACCCAATCATATAGTTCTGGCAAACCATGCTGAAGATTCTGAGGCCTAGGTTACCAAGCATAGTCCCACCAAAGGCTGAGGTCAAAGTCTGAGAGTTTGGAGGTTAATTCTGAGGTTCCGTTGCCTATCCTGGCTGGCTCATATCTTGTTGGTTGGCTGGTATAGCTCCTGTGTTCTTGTATGGGCAGTGCCAGGAGTCAATGTGAAAAATGAAGGGTATGATTTTCTGGGAGATGGGGTAGTTGGAATTCCCTTTTCAGAAGACTCATAAAGATCACCAAAAACCAAATCCAAGCTGCATTAGCCTCCGTCCCCATTTGACCAAAACCATTTTTTATCTTTCTTTGAAACCTCTTCTCGATTCCATGAGTTGAGAATCACTTATTTGTTGATAACGTCGATGTTGGGTATGTTTTATATTCTTTGTATGTGTGTGTGGGCGCGTCAGATTCGACAACTGCCGATCCCAACTTCCTTCTCTCTTTTGTGTCGTGTGCATTGGGCACTTTTTTAGCGGTTTTCTAAATTAATCCCGCATTAAGAGATTAGGGTTTTGGTAGCTACGGAATACCTAAAATATTGTATATATTGCATGGTGAATAGTGAAATTAATATAATGAAGAGTTTAAAGGTGACACCAAGGAAGGTTGGTTTTCTCTCGATTGAGGGTTCCCAGCATAAATCTATGTGTACTATGTGTATGGGCCATTGATTAATTTATGTTTTGCTTAAGAATATGTATGCATTGCTTTACTTCACAGGTTTAAAACTTACAATGGAGTCATATGTGAAAACGTAAAGATGTGAATCCAAGTGTAAACATAGAGAAAACAACATCGTAACCTTAAGATTAAGACAGGGACTAGTTGCTTTGCAACTATCTCTAGTGTTATAGATAATATGTTTTGAATTTAATTTTTACATATTTAATGGAGCTATCTTCTTTTATTAAATGGAACATAATTATTGCTCATAAATAATGGTCATAATTTTCTATTTTCCAAACATGTAAAGGCCTGTGCTGTTATTATAGATAATATGTTTTGAATTTAATTTTTACATATTTAATGGAACTCTTTAATTTTAGTAATAATATTTTTATAATTTAAAATATAATGAGATAAACAAATTGTAAAGACATTAAAATTGTAACAACATTAAAGACACTTGACAGAGTGAGATATCTCTTAAGCACCTATATTCCAGGGATGATTTTAAGGATGGAAATTTATTTTAAAATGTAGAAATCTTGGCGAATCTTACTAATCCTCCTATGCCAACTATAAATGTTTGGCTATATTTTTGTAAAAATATTCAAATTTCTATGGATTTTATGTATTTTGTATAAAAGTTTGACGATTTTTAAGGTAAACTAATTTTATCCTATAGAATTTGGGCGAATCATTTTTAGAATGGCGAATCTTTTTTTGGGAAAAACCATGGAAAATTAGCCCATGAACGAAATTTAGCCCCTAAAATCATCCTTGCGTATATTCATATGAGAGTTAATCTGATTTAGGGTTTTTGTATGAATAATTTGAGACGAGAGTTAATGTGGTTTAGGGAAAATTTGTCAAATTCTAATCCATCCAACCTGCCCTACCTAAGTGTAGTAAAATTGAGACAGTACAAATTAATCATCCAACAATTGTGTTCATTCAAAAGCTTCACAAGTGTCTTACCTTATAAACGATAGTCACGTCTTTTCCACAAGTGTCTTACCTCATAGAATCCTGGCATTGAAAGTTTGAAACGATAGTCACATCTTTTCTACTCATGCTGCCAAGATAATTAATCAAGCAATCGTGTCCTATGGCTGAAGCATCTGCAATTTTCATAAGCAAAACCACTCTGACCGAAGCAACATGTTTTGTCGCCTCCTTGCTTCTCAAGCACTTACTCCATCAGGGTTACATTGTCCAAGCCACCATCCTATAATTCCTTATATCACTGGAAAGGAAAAATTTAATGGGATGTTCTTACAAAAATAGTGTGGGCTATGAAGGGAAAAATGTGCTTGTGGTTGGATGCGGTAATCTTGCTAATCACAATGCCAAACCTTCCATGGTAGCACGCAACGATGTAAGTTTGATTAATAATTCTTATCATCAAAATTTGAGTCTGGTATAATTTTGCGTTTTTCTTTTGGTTTTACATATATTTTATCAACTCTGCCCAACAAATTATATTTTTATATGTACAGTGGACATGGCAGACGGTTGTGATGGGAGTATTTTTATTAGCATATTGGATTATCAAACATTAGTATGTAAAAACAAACAAATTGATTAGGTAAACAAACAAATTGATTTTGAAAAAGTAGGTAGATCTGTCAATCTGCATGGCACAAATAAAGAGCTTAGAGTAGGTAAATCCTACCTTTAGAAACTAAAATAAGGAATTAAACAAAGGGAATCATAAGAACTTATCTCGAATCATGTTGTGAGTCTGGATTCTGCATTTTTCTTCTTGTAGGTTGAATACAACCAGGAAATGTTTTGAGAATACCTTTTCTGTGTATGGAGGAAACGATCGAAGTAACTATAAAATATAATTATACATGACGATTGGGTACCAGCGTCGATCCTGGATAAGTTGAGAAAACTCTCGATGGTTTGAAGTGAGATAAAGAGGAGTGTCTTGTAGCAATTGATGGGTTCCCTCGCAACACAAAGGAACCCATCATCAAATTTTTATATCCAAACAAATTATTATCAAATATAATAAACGGAGAAGAAAAAAAGAAATAGAAACCGAGTAAATACTTCATGATATCCGGTAAACCAAGAAAACTCAAATTATCATCAAGAAAACTACCAGATCTTGGTAAGAACAACATTATTAAAAGGATTGAAGGCATGCATTACATTAGTATTGAAATGCAGATGTTACAGAGAGTTAAACGAAAATTAAATTATCGAAACCATTAAGGCACAGCTGCCAAAATTTTAGGTTGTATTCAATTAAATTACACAAAGCCTCCCCTTTTTCGTAACTCATGGAATAGATAATACGATCGCTTCGAGATTTAATCTTGAATTGTAAGTCAGTAACTCATGTTCAAGACCATATATATATAAATATATATATGCCTACCAACAACACCAAGATGTTTAATGCCAACTACAGAAAAAGATCTACCTAAAGAATCTCATGTGAATAAAGCTATAATCCCTATGAATTTTGCTATCTGGCTTGAACTATAACGAAACGTATTAACCAAAACGATTTTTTTTATTATTATTATTGAAAACATGAGTTGGGAGAATGTTTTCCTTAACCCGGGAAACATCGATACATCACAAGCAAGAATTTTTTTCCAGTGAAAACAAATATAGTGCAGACTTCTTACCTTAGTTTTTTTTACCGAATTATACTAACCATTACAACCACCTTGGATCATTGTTACTAAATTATTACCTCAAGTATGACATTCGAGGTAGAGTCTTACACTTAGAAGCTGGACTCAATTGTTATATGGCTTAGCGAGGATACAAAGGAATAGCACTACAGAGGGAAGTTTTGTGAAACAATGCAAAATAGGTCTCATTCAATGAGATTAATGGTGTCTTGAGCCCCTCGCTCGTACTAAACATTAAAACGACATAACACTCGTTTCAAAGTGTCATGTGAAATGCGTGAGGTGGAAGGTCTGGATTGGATAGAATCCAGGAGCGACAATCTCGTGGGTACATTCTCCTTCAATGCAATTAGCATTAACAAACAAACGATAACAAGATAATAAATTATAAAATATTTTTTTTAATGTTTTCAATCAATACAAATTATAAAATTATTATAAAATAGCAAACGTTGTTAAAAAAAAAATTGCATTGCATTGTGTGAGAACTCGCGCAGGACATCGTTGTGCTTCCTAGCAACGATGGTTCAAATCCCAGTCCCCTTGCTACGTTTCCCCACATTCCCTTCACTTGCGCCGCCAAAGAAGACCTCTTCGATTTGCCTCAGGGGACGGTTGGCGTCGTCAGGATGAAATCAAATCAACGATGACATGGGATATGTGGTCAACTAATACTTACTAGTTGATGCGGGACACTGACACAAATTTAAAATTCGCATCAACTATGGAAAACTATAATAAAATGCAAATGTTGATAGACCTCCGTTGTCGGTTGTGCAATAAGACTCTCAATTTTATATCCAATAGTAATGCAGATAAACAATATTACTTTTATTATTTAATTGAAAAAATACAAACTATTATGTTAAACTTTGGAAAATTTAAAAAAAAATAAAAGTCAAACTAAAGTAATACCTGGTCAACGATGAACTGATCGTTATAGTCCCAGGCCTTCGACATGGACTGCTAACAAATTAAGGAAATATAATCTTCATTTCAAAGCTCGGGAAGAAGATAAGAACAGTGCCTTACTTAGTGCCAATGAATTCAAATTGGAAAAAAAAAGGGATATTTAATCTTAAGTTCTGGTTTTATTATTACAAATTTAACATATGAAAAAATATTTGAAATATGAATATTATTAAAGTAAATTCTATTATTACAAATTTAATCTATTAAAATTATGTAGGTTAATATATTTGAATTAATATATGAAAAATATATAATTTACTTATATTATATTTCATATATTAATATTACATCATATTTTACTTATATATATATATATATATATATATTCTTAACAAGACACTAAATTGGTGTATGAGACTTCCTTGTTTGTGGGACAAGGGACCCCCTTCACATATCCATTTGATTGTTAAAGTTTACAGAGGTATACATACCCTACCTCCCTATGGATTCGAACGTGTTATCTCTTAGGAGGAAACACGTCTTCTTAACCATTAGGCCCATATTATTTATTATACTTGTTGTAAAGCCCTCTGAGTGTGCACGCTCCTTGGGTCAATTAATATTAATTAATTAATTAAGTGTGTGTGTGTGTTTATTCTTCTTAACATATTCCTTATTAAACTTCTTGTAAATCCCTCCACGACACTCATCGAACATGCACGCTCCTTGGGCAGACTCGACAACAAGTTGGTTAAGGAACATGCGATAGGTTGGGCAAATGAAGTCTTATAGGCGTGGGAAAGAGAACCTTGGGCACATGATGGTGATGTGCGGACCCAAGGGGCACACACCTCACTTGCCTTACGATGGATGATGGAGACTTGGGTTGTGTTTGGGCAAGGATGGGGCACCTTGGGCACACGCCCAAGGAGTGGGCCCGTCTGGCCATGAAAACATGGGGGCATTGGAGAGGTTGGATGACCCCATCAACACATCCACGGAGAGTCTTGTTGGTCAGTTCAAGGAAATGAATAAGGCAAGGGTGCACCAAAGAGGTTGGGGCATGTCGGCATGAAGAGTGCACCTAAGGATGGGGCACACCGGTCTGAAAGGACGTGAAGGTTCAATGAGTGCACGGGTTCATGGATGTGTCGGTCCACGAAGGGGCGTGTTTGTTCGTTTGGGTGCACTAGTCCATGAAGGGGTGTAACACCCCAAAGGATGCGACGATTTGTAAAGGAGACAATTGAAGTCCATATAAAAAACACAAGGCGCATAACCAAGAAGGCATAGTGGGATATAGAGACAAGGAGTCAAGTGACCAATTTAGAGTTATGAGGAAGGCATAACATAAGGCAAGGTTGCGAAGACATGGAAGACAAGTAGCCAGGAGTGGGACACACAAGAGGAGTTTGGGGATGTCTTATCGCAGGTTTGGGTGAGGCATGATATGATGCATATCCAAAGTCTATGTTAGCTTGGTGAAGTCTTGTGACAAAGAAGAGATGGTGGGTTTGCGATGGACGTAAGATTAGGGAGTAGAACAAGAGTTATAAAATTTGTTGCGACAAAGAAGTTGGTGGAACGAATATGTGTATGAATTTCTTGGTGAGGTGAGACGAGTCATGCAACTCTTCCAACGTTGTGAACCAAGCCAATAGTTTTCATATTGTAATTGTTTTGCAATAATAAGACTTAGTCGGGTGTTAGGAACGTCTTGTGCCACCTGCACTATATATGTGTGTCTCTTGTTTGTTTCGCAAGTGTTCTCTTGGTTTCGCATGTTCATGGATGTATGCTTAAATGACTAAGTGTTAAGCTGGTAAAAAATTGTCTAAGTATACAAGCTAGTTGCAGAGAGTAGGAGTGTGACTCGCCCATAACCTAGAACGAAGTATGGGTATGTTCTAGGTGAAGAGGTGGAGTCGCAGCCAAGTGAGAACCCCGGGCAGACTATGGGCACGTGACAGATGGTATCAAAGAAAACTTTCAAGACAGTTTGGTGAGCTCATCACCATTGCCACCTTCATGACAAATGGTATTAGAGAAAACTTTGAAGACAATTTGGTGAGCTCTTCACCATTGTCCCCTTTGTGACAGATGGTATTAGAGCAAAATTTGAAGACGGTTTGGTGATCTCTTCACCACTATCACCTTTGCCACAGATGGCATCAGATCAAATTTGGTGAATAGTCTAGTGAGGAGGATTGGTTCATTGCAGAGACAACTTTGGTCATTGAATTTGGTGGAAAGTCAGTATCAAGCTTGTGACAATAGTTGTTACTAATAGACAGGCCAAGTTGTCGATGAAGTTGCAACTTGTGGAAATTAATGGGTTCACGCCTTGTGCAGACCAAGAACGGAGTTTGTGGGTGAACCGAAGCACTTGGACAGGGAGAACAACCACAAAACTCATCGCAAAGTTAAAGTTTGAACGAATTTGGGGTTGCTAGCTCGACTCGTTGGCATGTTGGGCTCTCCACCAGACAGGAAGAACGACTATGAACATGACAACAGGTTGTGCGAAGAGTTGTGAAGCAGTTGGGTGAGTTGGTGAGTCTGTAGACATGTGAAGGCAGAGTTGGGGCAGTAGCACACAAATGTCTTCGTGAAACAAGCAACCAAGGCATCGGTTGTTCAAACAAGAAGTAAAGAGTTAAGTCGAGGAAAGTTGGATGCACGCAAGTAGAGTTGTGTGTTGCAAGCCAAGGATCAACTCAACCCAAGAGATGGAAGTCGTGCATGAATGGTAGGACAAGATGGACATTGCAAAGCGAAGTTTGACGCGGTGTACGAAAGGATTGAAGAGGATGCTAATTGGGATTGCACAATGGAAATATTGTGATGACAAGACATGGCATAATAGAATAGACGTTGTGAATCGAAACTTGGCACAATTATGGGAAGGATTGAAGAAGATGCATAAGATCAAGGAACAATCGAAATTATGTGACAATGAGATGAGGACCCTTTTTGATGGAACCGAGTCTAGGGAGATGCCAAAGTTGGGGTCACTCAACAAGGAGGATGACCAAGGAAAAGGAGAAGTCGCAACAAGGAAGAAGTTGCTTGATCATAGAGGAAGACTTGTTCAGTGTTTTCTTTGCGACGAAAACCACTTCACAACAAAATGTCTGATGAAGACTAAGTTGGAACGGTAGGAAGAAGACCAAGTGCAGTAGGCGAAGGAGAATCTTGTGACCATGGTGGAAGTATTCCAAACTCCCACACCTTCAAGGGATATGTTGGAAGTGGTGGACGATTTGGAAACACGTCTAGATGAGTTCAAAGATAGAGACCATGGAAAATGTTTACAATGTGAAGAAGAAGGACTTTGCTTTGTGGATGCGACTGTGAGTGGGGTGAAGATGGTTGCTTTGGTGGAAACCAAAGTGACCCATAACTTTGTGAGTGAGTGGACCATGAAGTCAGTCCATCGTAAGTCTAAGAGCAGCATGGCCATGTACAAGGTGGTCAACTCATCAGTGGAATCGACAGTTGAGGTGGTTCGCTCCGCACCTTTGAGAGTTGGAAGTTGGGTTGGAAATTGAGACTTGACATTTTCTCCATTGGATGATCATGCATTGGTCTTGGGGTAGGATTTTCTCATATTTTCCAAGGTAGTTCCACTCCCACATGCAGGTTTCTTGGTGTTCTTGGATGAAGCCAAAACACCAAGTATGCTTGTGCCGATGAAGAGGAAGCTTGGATGAATACCCAGGATGTTTGCAAACAAGTTGATTAAGGGATCCAACGGAAGTGAGCATAGACCTAGCGAAACAATGCAACAACAAAGGGTGAGTTCGCCCATGGTGACGTTGGGAGGATTGGGCCAGAGAGAACAAAGGTTGAAAATAATGGAGACATCGATGAAGTCTTCCTTGGAGAAGATATATCAGTTGTGAGGCATGTAGTACCATAAGCAAGAGCGTGAGGACGAGTTGAAGTCGACCATCACAACACTTTCCAAGGTCGCTTCATAGGAGACTCAACTTGAGTCTCTTTGCTTCTAGCAGAGTTGCAAAGGGGTTGAGGCAGATCGGTTGGAAGAATCACTTTTGGTAAAAATTATAAGTGTTGAGACGGAGCAGTGTGTGGAGGAACTCACTCAACCAAACTTTGAGTTATATGCAGAAGAAGTGGGGAAGGAGGATCGACACCCCACAACCATTGTGAAGTTTTGTAGAAAATCCATGGGGATATATAACTTTCAACTAAGTGCAGAACGACTTAAGGAGTTGGGATGCACATTGAAGGAAATCAGGTTGGTGTTGGAATACTTATGCACAAAGCACAAGTTGAACATTATGTATGCCAATAGCCTTGGTGGCAACTATTGGGTACACTCCATTCGCTAGGAAGAAAGGGAGTTGGCATGTTGTCAGGAAGTAGGTAGGGTGGTATTGGGCACCTTGCAAAGAGGTGCCATCACATATTTGGAGATATGCATTTCTGTGGAGAGGGTAGTGTGGTGTAAGGCGCCTTGGAAGTGGACATTAAAGCATATTTATATGAGTGTGACTTAATGAGTTGGAGCAGGGAGGCGACCTCACTTTGTCACAGTGAAAACAACAGTTGGTGTGTTGGGTTGCAGAGAGGCAGCTTGATATCATATTGACGCGTTGGGTTAGTGAGGCGACTTTACAGCCAAGGGCAAGGTGAATGACTTTTCCTTAGTCTTTAAGGTTGGACATAGTGATGGAGGTGAAAATAGAAGTGATTGTGTTTAGGCATGGGGAGAACATTCTCATGAGTTGGGCGCGACTATTGGACTAGCTACCCAATTAGTCCAAGGCATGAGGGACATCAATGTGTAGAAGTATTCTTGAGATAGTTGTAGTATGATCACATCAATGAGTCACATAGGAGTTCAACACTTATTAGGAAATTTTTTGAAGAAGGAAATAGTCAGTTGTAGTAGGTAGCGATAACAACAACAAAATCAAACAAAAGCAAGGAAACAACATCGCGATGTGGAATTGCAACAGAGTTGGGTGAATTTCATCCTTGGATTTGGGTGAAGTGACCACAATGACTCGAGAAATAGATCATGCAAAGTTTAGCGTACTGCAATTAGGTTGGTTTGTGGAAATTTGGGGTTTCTATTTCGTAGGAAACTTGGGGTTTCTACTTCACAGGAAATTTTGGGGTTTCGAGTGGTGGTACTTGGGGTTTCCATGAGACTCAGTCGCGATGGAGGCACAAGTTCGGGTAGATATTGGAGACAACATGTTTTGAGGATGTTGTCGGGGTGACAACGATTTTAGGTGGGGGAGGATGTAAATACCTCCGCGACACCCACCGAGCATGTACACTCCTTGGGCATACTCCATGACAAGTTGATCAAGGAACATGTGATTGGTTGGGCAAATGAAGTCTTATAGGCATGGGCAAGAGCACCTTGGGTACATGATGGTGACGTGCGGACCTAAGGGGGCACGTGCCTCACTTGCCTTGTGATGGATGATGGGGACTTGGGTCGCATTTGGACAAGGACGGGGCGACTTGGGCATGCACCCAAGGAGTGGACCCACTTTCCCTTGGAAGCACGGGCACAATGGAGAGGTTGAATGACCCCATCGACACACCCACTGAGAATCTTATAGGTTGATTCAAGGAAATGCACAAGGCAAGGGCGTACCAAAGAGGTTGGGGCACGTAATCATGAGGAGCACACCTAAGGATGGGGTGTGTCAATCCGAAAGGATGTGAAGTTTCAATGAGCACACGAGTTCATGGGTGCATTAGTCCGCGAAGGGGTGAGTTGGTTCGTTTGGGCATGTCGGTTCGCGAAGGGGCACGACACCCCAAAGGACGCAACGATTCGTGAAAGAGATGGTTGGAGTCCATATAAAGAACACAAGGCGTACAACCAAGAAGGCATAGTGTCATAGAAAGGCATGGAGTCAAGCGACCAACATAGAGTTCTGAGGAAGGAAGAACATAAGGCAGGGTTGCAAATACATGGAAGACAAGTAACCAAGAGTGGGACACAAAAGGGGAGTTTAGGGAAGTCTTATCGCAAGTCTGGTTGAGGCATGCTATGAGTAAGATCCAAAGTCTGTGTTAGCTTGGTGAAGTCTTGTGACATAGAAGTGATGGTGGGTTTGTGTGGGCACACGTCTGGGGCGCACCACAGGAGTTGTGAAAGTTGTTGTGATAGAGAAGTTGGTGGGGTGAATATGTGTATGAGTGTCTTGGTGATGTGAGACGAGTCGTGCGACTATGCCAAAGTTATAAATCGAGCTAGTAGTGCTTGTATTGTAATTGTTTCACAATAATAAGACTTAGTTGGGTGTTAGGCATGTCTTATGTTGCCCACACTATATTTGTGTGTCTCTTGTTTGTTTCGCAAGTGTTCTATTTGTTTCACATGTTCATGTATGTATGTTTAAATGAATAAGTTTCAAGTTGGTAACAATTTGTCTAAGTATACAAGCAAGTTGCACAGAGTAGGAGCGTGACTTGCCCATAACCTAGAAAAGAGTATGGGTATGCTTTAGGTGAAGAATCATAGACCAAGCGAAGTATCCTTAGTGTTGCCAAGAAGCCAAGTGAGAACCTTTGCGGTTTTGCACGACCCTTAGGTGTCGAGCGACTTAGGTGTGCCAAGTCGAAAAAGATCCCAGAAAGAATGTGAGGACATGGCACTTGTCAATTAATATTAATAATATATATATTATATTCTTCTTAACATATTCCTTATTATACTTGTCAATAGGCATGGTATATCGTAATGGATTTTGTATTGATTACGCATGATATTTGTATTTTATTCTAAATTTTCAAATTTTATGATTTTATGTATTCCACGTATTTACATTTTTTTTGTACTCCCCAAATCCCCACTTCACCTTTTAGTCTTGTGGCGGTGACGAAGTGCTTAGTCCTCACACTAAGAATTGAATTAACTCTACCAACAACATTTTCCTTTAATATGCATTGAATTAACATCTTATGAGAATAAATATGTACCTTGGTTTGGGATGATCGTCTCACCATCTCACTAATCTCCTTAACTGCCTCATTGCTCTAACAAATCTTTACAAACTACTTTGGTAAATTATTGTTACTATAACAATTTCCTAGTACATAATCTTAAAGTAAAGCAACAACAAAATCATTTGATGTTGATATGAAGAAGAGGATGATGTTGAAATGAGGAAGAGGATAATTAGTACGAGTGGTAAAGCTGATGTTGAGATGAGTATGATTAGTACTAGTGGTAAATTATAATGTTCCCAAGCCAAGATGCCAAGAACATTATGTTTTCCATGAATTTTTAAACGTTTTCTGGTTGTGGCATTTCGTCAAACACTTTGCAGTCTTAAGTCTTATGAGTTGCGCTAGGGTTTATACTGATGGTTGTTATGTGTGTTTACAACAATAATCAACATAAATATAGCAATGGAACATACCTCAACAAGATGCAAGATCAACAATACAAGAGATAACCCAAAACACCTCAAATATGATATTATTCATAATAATGGTTGTCTTCATACAAAATGGGGCGGACCTGGAATACATATAAGATAGTAGAGTATATGGCCACCAAAATACAAGATAGAAGAATATCCAGGCTTCCAAAAGCCTCTCCAAGCTATAGACCAAAAACCCAGATGAACTAACTCGTAACCCAACTGAAATATGGAGATCTCCCTAGCACAATGCACCCCTCATTGGCTAAATCCCCTCAAACCAAGAATTCGGCCTCCAAGAAATAAGTTGTTGAATCCCCTAAGAAAGGTGCCAAACTGTAGATCAGGCCAAGGGAAAACTCCTGGTAAAGTCTCAGACTGAATGATCGATATCTAACGCTCCAGATGGTTGAATCATCCATCTGCAGTGTGCCCTCCTGGCTGTAAAAGACCAAGAATCCGGCCTCTATGAAGATGGCCTCCAAGCCCTCTAGAAAATATCACAAACTGTAGATCGGGCAACTGGAAACCCCCTGGTAGAGTCTCAGGCTGAATGATAGAGATCTGACCCTCCAAATGACTAGATCCTCAATCTGTGGTGCACCCTCCTCTCTCTGAACATGTGCTGAGCTCCAATAAATAATACGGCAGATAAACCTTTTCCAAAAAAGGATAGGAAAGGCGCCCTAGGCCCTACAAAGAATACCCAGAAGTATGTTTACTCAAAATCCTTCTCCTATGCATGGAACGAACTCCTCTCCTCAAGATGGTGCGCCCCCTGCTGAAAATTCTCTTGAAGTTGTGCCCTATCTCTCTTTGAACCCGTGGTTGATGTAGAACCCCGTTGAAGCTATGTAGATCTGATGTAGAATGGTGAGGGAGGAATATTTCACCTCCGTGAACAAGCTTGGACTAGTTTGGGTGAGATATTTCACCATCGAGATGATCTCTAGGGTTTGTTAAGTCAAAACCCTCAAAACTCCCAAGTGCATGGGCTCACTAGCAAGAAGCCAGATATCAAAATGATAAACAACATG